>JBBPCX010059564.1:0-14252 GCA_037974365.1 Hydrocynus forskahlii | reverse complement strand
GTTAAAAATATTAACGCGTTATTTTTTTCTGTGATTAATTAATCTAATTAACGCGTTAAATTCCCAGCCCTAATAAATATATATATTTATTACATAGAAACAACTTAAACTAAACAAACATAAATCCGAATCAGAAACAGACTCACGTTTACTGGCCAAGTATGTGAACAAGCACATACAGTTTAATTCCAGGGATGGTGTCTCTCAAGCACAACAGTATACAACAACATTTAAAGACACAAGGAACAATAAACGAAATATAATGTACAATTGACAATGTTATATATATGTGTATACATGAACAATACAATATGATAAACAATCTAGATCTTATGTACAGAATATCAATCACAGGATGAACTGAAATTACATTTATGCTAAATATTTGGCCTCCACACTATAATGTATTTATCCTTCCTCTGTACTAATTCACCCTCTTTTCCCAGCTTGAGTGCTGAACTGCAGTTCTTGACTGGTTTGCTTTTTCCCTTCTTGCACATTCCAGCCTCTTAGCACAAGTCCCCCACCAGGAGATGTTGGCTACATGGCTAATGCCTCTTACTTGGTGAACTTTCTTCATGCGAAATGGTTGAAGGTTGGTTTTCCTTGTCCACTGTGCAGTTTGTCTTTTGGTCAAGCTGACACGATGGCATTTAGGTTCCCTTTTAAGCTGCTGATTAAGCTTCTTTTAAAATCTTGTTGTGAGTATGACTGGCAAGTTCATCCCTAGGTTCCTTTTTCTTGTTTTGCCTGCAAGGCTGTAGAGGATTTCCATGTTTGCTCAACAGCTCCAAACCATTTCATAACTGAACATTCCCCTGCGTTCCACTTTCAAAACAGAAGTACTGTTTGAAGGTGATCTCCTCATGATCAGGACATGCAGAACTTCAGGGCACATCAAACATTTCACACTCACGCAGACTTCTGCAAACGTGAAGCTGTCTAATTCCTTGTGCAGTTTCAGAGATCAGCTGAACATGCTGCTTTTTGGTAGGGTAATTGCTTCATCAATGATGTGATGCTCTCCACCATTACTTCCCCTGTTTACTACCACTGTAGTTTTGAAAAAAAAAGCAATGGTTCAGACAAAAAACACCCTTGGACATTTGGTTAGATAAGTACTGTCACTGTTTGACAGTGTTATCTATTTAAATTGGCAAATGTATGGTGCATAGCTTAGAGCAGTTGAATTATTTTGTCCAAACCTTTGTATATCTTTACATAACAGCATGCAATACAGTGTCTGAAACAACATAAGCAAGTGTGTTTGAGATTACTTAAAACAATGTATAATACTTTTTTCAGACAGTTTTATAGTTGAGAAACAAAAGTTACTATTACTCATTAGCTAAATTAGGCTCGTGACCCCTGTGCAGAATTAAAGAAAGGGGCTCATTTTTGGCAGAACCATCTCTTGTAAGGATCTTTAAATTACCTGTTCTTAGGGCTGGCCTGAATACCATTTTATAGGGTGCAAGTATTTGTTGGTATTTCCAGAACCACTGGTGGTGTACGAATGGTTCTAAGGATGTCTAAACTAAACCACCTATAAATTAATGTATTTTCAAGTCCTTTTTCTCATATAGTAACAACAATTTTTTAAAGGCCTTTGCCTGTAATGCTTTTGTTATTGGCTTGAAGAAAACACAAATATCTTGATTAAAATATACATATGCTTAAATATTTTAATTTTCAGGCCTTCCTTACTTACTTTCATAAAATGATTTCCTTTAAATAGCTTATTTTGGCTTTGTCTTTACAAAAAAGTGCTTGAGAGATTCTTGATGGAATTTTCATCACTTGGAACAGTTGAGCATGGTATTGCCTGTAGCGTTTTTGGTGAAGTCTTGTGTATGTGTGAGCTTGGTGGGTTGGTGGATATGATACTTTGGAGCTCTGCTGGGGCACAGCCCTAATGAATGTTACTGTTTTTAAATGCTGCGCAGATGTGGGCAAAGGAAGTGACAGAGGTAAGTGGAATGTTCAGTTCCCCTGAGCTTTTTGGCAGTGATGTGTCTACAGCAGCTGCAGTTTGAAAGCATTCCATCTGCAATGTGGCTATCTCTTAGTGAAGGAAACAGTGTTCAAGATATTGTTACTGATGGTTTATTTGCAATCAGTTAAGGATTTAAATAGATTGTCCTATAGTTTATGGTGGCCTGAGATTGTAAGTTTGAAATTTTTGGTCTCTGTAAATTGTATTACAATTTTCATGTCACTATATGATTAGGGTAGAATGAGCCATATGAAGTAGGGGGGTACCCTATGTTGTAACAGTGATTATGCCAGTAATTTATTAAGTCACACATCAATTATGTGAATTACTCGGGTGAAATAAAGGTGTTTGATCCATGAATCGACCAATACATTTCCTGGTTCAATCAGAATGACTATTTAAACAGTCCTACTCATCGTGCTGTTCACATTTTGACATAATGAGACCAAGATGACAATTGATCAACAGTACCTCGCCATTGCGAGGCTCTAAACAAGATGTTCTCAGATGGAAGTGGCCACTGAGCTTAGAGTGTCACAGAGTGTCATCAGCAGGTTGCAACAGAGATACAGAGAGAATGGAAGAGTCACAGAAAGGCATAGAAGTGGACGCCCTTTGGCCACATCCCACACTGATGACCACTTCATTGTGAACAGTGCCCTGCAGAACCGGACCATGAATGCCACTCTACTCCACGCACATTTAAGGGAGGTGAGAGGCATCCAAGTGTCACGTCAGACCAATCGCAACCGTTTACATCAGTGTGTTCTGTGTGCTAGGCGGCCTGCATTTACGCTGGCCTTTACTTTGGACGCGGGAGCAGTGGGCCTCAGTGCTGCTCTCTGGCAAAAGTCGGTTCATGTTGAACAGAAATTATGGCCACCAACGATGTTTGAGACGTCAAGGAGATCGCTGTGCATCAGCCACTGTTGTCACCAGACGAGCCTTTGGTTACAGTGTGGGCAGGTGTGTGTTGTCAATGCAGAACTGCCCTATACTTTGTGAATAGTACAGTGACAAGCCCATACTACCTGAATAACATCATTAATCCAATCATTGTGCCCCTGCACGAACAACACAGACCTAATTTCATCTTCATGGACGACAATACTCCAGCTCATCGAGGTGGCATCATTCGTTAACGGCTGCTGGAGACTGGGGTACCTTTCTCCAGACCTTAATCCCATATAAAATATGTGGGATCAGCTGAGTAGCCGTGTAGAGGCTTGCAACTCTGTATCCCAAGACCTCTATGACCTGAGGGCCGCCCTTCAAGAAGAGTGGGATGCCATGCCTCAGCAGCCAATAAGTCGACGTGTGAACAACATGAGACATCGTGGTCAGGCTGTAATTGATGCTCAAGGGCACATGACACATTATTGACACATTGACATTTTTGTTGCGGTATACTCACCACTGTTGTTGGCTTTTGTTTCAATGAATTGTTTGAGATGAGGAAATCACCATAGCATGCTTTTACTTAAATGCCCTACTTTCATGATATAATATCACTGTAGTTTGAACTTTTACATATTCCGTAAATTCCACCCGAAAGCCAAATATCCCTAAAATTTTGTGAGTAGTGTATATAAAAAAAATGAATTCCTCAACTCATTATATAAATGTGATCTGTGAATGTGAAGAGCTGTAACAATAAATGTCTTTTTTTCAGTGAAATTAATTTAGAATAACTTCATTAGTGTACTGAGTTTATTTAATTAAAAATTTGTTTTACTGGTAAAATAAAACTAAGTTACTAATGAGGGGATAAAGCATAGAAGTAGCATCTTAGATAAAGCATAGAAGTTGCACTAATGTCGGGATAAAGCATAGAAGTACCCCGTAATTTTGAGCGGCTGTAAGAGCATTAGCTAAAAATAAATAATAAATATGTAGATTAACATTATAGCTCTTTAGGCTGCCGCATTGTTTACCCAGTTAAAGTATTGTTTTTAATTCCCTGGACGAGCTGTGTGTGTATAGGAGGGGTGAATACAGAGGCAGTTTTAAATAGCAAGCTGGTGTGTTTAACACTGAGATGATGTGGTACTGAATGTTCAGTTGTTTGGTGAAGTATAGGTTAAACACTTCAAATGAACAGAACTGATGCGAATTAGAATGTTCTAGTGACTCAGCAATGTAAAAAGGAAAGATATCGTGATTTTGTGCTTTTTAAGTAAGCAATGTTAGATCACTCTGAATTTTTATGACAGTATAAAGTAAAGTGGCCCCTTATAGTCGCATGTGAGCACACCACAGTGTGAACAATGTGAAATTCTTTCTCTGTATTTCACCCAATCACCAAGTGAAACAGTGGGCTGCCAGCAATGGGGGCGTCCAGGGAGCAATGTGTGGGGACAGTACCTTGCTCAAGGGTACCTCACTGATGCCACTTGCTGTCCTGGGATTTGACCACTAGGCAGCCTTGTTCAAAAAACAGACTGAAATACTCCCTGTAACTTCAGTGTGATTGGGCTACACTGGACTAGACCAAATATGTAGCTAGGTGAAAATGTGTTTTTCATGACATTGTGCTTTTTGTGCATGATAAATAATAACTAATGTATTCATGTTACATTCATAGACCTGATTGCATTATCTGTTGTTGCTGTCGATGTATTGATCTGCATCTCACCACAAGCTTAGCTATGATATTACTGTACTGATGCACCTAGGCTGACTCACTGGTGATACTGGAGCTCAAAGATTGGTGCCGCAGATAGACAGAAACTAAAAGTCTGTGCCAGGTAAACTAGGTATGAAAGTGGCTCAGCAAGTGGCTGCACATGCCTCATAATCCACAAGAGCTGAACACACCAGCTAATTTGTTTTGATTTTGATCCTGCTCTATAAAGATAGTATTTATTTTCTAGTTGTGTTGTAATGTGTACATGAGTTAGTGGTAACTGTGATGTGTGGCACTTGTGGCCTGCTCACAAAGCTATAGTTAGCAGTCTTTTTGTTAGCAGCACAGTTTAGGTCTTAGCAGTTTTCGTTAGTTAGGTTTATTGAACAATTGTTTGAAATTTCTGCACCGCATTCACTTATTTAGTGACCATGTTAGACCGCCCCACCCTATGGGCCTCCAGGATCAGGGCTAGAAAATAGTGGGTTAAAGACCTCTTATTGCAGTCCCCACCAATATCAGTATATATCAAAAGTCAAAAAGAAATTATATGTTGTTGTTTTATTGCTACACTGTATATTGGATTTTGACAGGTGTGTAGCCAGAAATTTTCCACACGGGTCCAGTACATTTTTTAGGCATGCATTGTTGTGTTGTTTCAGTCTCCTTTCTCTTTTTCAGGCAGAGCAGGATTTGAAGATGACACAGAGTGAGTTTGACAGGCAGGCTGAGATAACAAGGCTTCTTCTGGAGGGAATCAGTAGCACACATGTACGTACCGCTCCAATGACCCAAGGCTCCTGTTGCTTTGTATTAATTTCTCTTCCAAAAATGACTGCAATTTGTTCAGTGCCTCTTTGACTCTAAACCATAGACTTTATTAAAAATACAGTATTATTTTGTATTTTGTGTATTAGGATCTAGAATAGAATCTGACATATCGATGCTTCTGATCTTGACAGATCATTTTGAAAATCAGTGCTTACATATAAAGGTGTTTCTCTGAGCAGCAAGCTAACTATCCATTTGTGTATTAAATAGTGGGTTTCTAAACGTCTGATATTTCTTTTTTCCCGTTACCACTGGTTCTCATACACACAGCAAAATGAGGTGGAGTGAATGCTGTGTAATGTTAGATTGTATTTCACTTTGCTAAAGTTGTGGTGTTATGTAAGTTATGTGGTGGACTGTTCTTTCAAAGGTAAGTTCCCATTTTAAGACTTTGTCTAAAATTTTTGGTTGGTATTGGGATACAAATCTTGGTATCCTTTGAGCAAAAATGAGTAGTATTGCACGTCCTTACTCTGTATTTGTTCTGCATAGGCTCACCACCTTCGCTGCTTGAATGACTTTGTAGAGGCTCAAACCACATATTATGCACAATGTTATCAGTACATGGTTGATCTTCAAAAACAGCTTGGAAGGTACGTTCACTTCCTATGCTTTTTATCTTTTACAGACATAAGAAATAATTTGGTAAAAAATGTTCATATAGTTTTCTCAAAGTTAATGTACAAAATATATGTTTGAAGTTCGCTTCTTTAGCTCTGGAACTAGCGAACAAGTAACAGAACCTTGTGATCAGCAGTTCCAGAAGACAGCCTGCATGCTGTACTCATCAAACTTGCCTCAAACTGCATGAGGTTGCAATTACAAAATGACAAAAGTACAGACCTCAAGATGTCTCCAATCACTGTGTTCAGCCAGATGATGTACTTTTCTCCATTTTGTTTAAACAAGTCTGTTTTCAACATCTGCAATAAGGGGAAAATTATGTTGGACCTTTAGCTGAACTTTCATACTTAAAGTATCTGAATCACATAGGTGATTCCTTCAAGTATGTAATTATGTCTCCTCCTTTGAGGAATCATTGATGTCATGTTCCTTTCTCCTGTAGCTTCCCTTCCACATTCTCCTCCAACAATAACCAGGCTGTGGTGAGTGGGGGGGCTAGCATTTCTGTGCCAACCTTGCCTGTCTCCTCTACTCTTCCTGCCACGGCTGAAAGGAGTTCCTCAGGCTTCAGCGAGCTGCTGACCTCGGGTGGGAGCCGCAAAGCACGGGTGCTATACGATTATGATGCAGCAAGCAGCAATGAACTCTCCCTGCTGGCTGATGAGGTGGGTGCCACCTTTTCCTGGTTTTGTTTTACCACAGTAAATGTAGAGCCTCCACCTGCTCATGGAGGACGTGAAACTACTTACTTAACATTAACAAACAGCAGTCTCAGAAACGTTTAAAGATGTGATACACAAAAAATTTTAATGTTTAGGAAATCGAATAACTAGAATTTTAAAGTTAGGCTATTGGGTTTTTTTTCTCAGCCCCTTAAGAGCAGCTCTATTTCCAGCAGTCAATTAGTAGTATAATAGAGCATGTCAGTTTTTGTTTCAATTTCGGTTATTCTTGTTTTTTGCATGGTAGAGTGCTTCATAACAAAATTGCCTGAAATATGCATTGCTGTTTGAAGTGGTAACAAAGTCTGTCCAATCTTCTTCAGGTGATTATAGTGAGTAGTGTCCCCAGCATGGACTCTGACTGGCTGATGGGAGAGCGTGGGAACCAGAGGGGCAAAGTGCCAATAACCTATCTGGAGCTGTTGAACTGAAAGATGAGAAGACAGCTAAAAACCTGCATATAATTCAGATGTGATTATAAGATATTTCATTAGTGTATGCAACTACGCTTGAATAAGCTGCTTCTGCACAAACGGTATCTCATGGATATTTATCCCCAGCAAGGGAAGAGGAGTCTCACCAGAGGCCTTCATGTTTACAAACTTATTAATGTCTGTTTGCAAGTGCCTCTGATGTGAGCTCATTACTGCCAACACTCCGTTCTTGCAATGTCAAACAAACTGCCAACGAGTGGTGTTTTTTTATTAAGCGTCCTGTCAATGGAATTTCTTAATTTATGACTGAAACGTGTAGCTGGAAAAATGTCGTGCAAAGGTAATTCCACAGTGGAATATTGGGACTTTACTACCTGAACCTTTCCTTCTGAAGCCATAAGAATGATTAAGTTCATTCAATTGAAGTGTTAATTTAGCATATTGAGGACTATCTGGTTTATAATAGCCACAGCAGCCAAGTGCCTCAAGATAAGATGATATACTTTCTTTTTTTTTTACACACACACACACACATACAGCTCCGGTAAAAAATAAGAGGCTCAGACTAAGTTTCTAAGTTTCTACGTGCAAGGATTGAACTGAACAGCTTTGCCCTAAGAACTGCTGACAATATTTCTCCTAATTTCCAAATAAAAATATTGTTCTTTAAAGCATAATAAATAAGAGCAATGATGCAGTATTTACAGAACTTGAATAATTCAAAGAAAACAAATCCCTTGTTGCCCAAAATGGCAATAATTAACTTTGACTTACTTCTAGTGGTGTTTTGCCATCCAACTGGTCACATTGCAAGCAGAGAGTGTTGATTACAGCAGTGTCTTTTATACTTTTCCTCAATAAATAAGATTTGATTCAGGTGATCACCTAATCAGTACCTCATAAAGCAGAATAAGATGTGCTTGTGTAGCAATTTAACAGACACAAGCATGGAATGGTTGTCATACTCAGAGATGCTGATTTAAAAATTAATTGCAGTGATCTTATTTTTTCCAGAGCTGTATTTTTCCATCCTGTTTTTACCTTTGCATGACCCCTTTGCTTTTAGTTCAAACTTAAGTTAGACAGATTTTGTAAAACCAGTTTCAAAACCTTTTTATAATAAAGTGCCATGGGGAATGGACCAAGAGTATTCCGTGGTTGACCTTATATTAAGAAAGCACATGTGAGACTTTTTTGTAAAGTTTTATATTTTAGGTTATTGCAAGGTATAGTTAAGGTAACTGAACAGTATATCAGGGTTTTATGCCTTAAAGTATCATTGTGCCTTATCATTAAGTTGACTGTAGTGCTTGTCAGGTATTTTAAGCATGAATAGTGGTCAAATTCTCAATACTAGCATTAGGACTGTTTGATGTAGCAGTCCATTTTCAACTTTAAAAGCTAAAAAACTAGCTGCATAGCATTTGAGAGTAAATCCATACATTTAAGCCTCATAAATCAGTGTTAATGAAGTTGGGTGTCCTTAGTTTAAAGGTAACTTTTGTTCTGAACTTGCCTTCCAGAGACTTCTATAAAGCCAACCATAATGCAACACCTAATGTTTATGCTGTTTTATAAATCACTTGATTGACTAGGCTAAGAGGCTAGGGATTCTGACTAGGACTGGGCAGTTAGCCAAGTTTGTATCAATAGCTTAACTGCAGTATAGATTTGTGAATGATGGTTCAGTTCATGCTTTTAAATTACATACTTAAAAGTGGGTGTTGCTTGAAACCAGAAATAAATGTAAGGTGAAACTGGGTATGTTTACTGACCACAATTAATTTCAGGCTGTTTGAGAAGTGCCGACATTAAAGCCAATGGCAAAATTAACATTTTTACCTTGTACATGTCCTTGGTCTCTTAAAGCACTATTCATTGTTTCATATATTTGAAAACACAAAATTCACAAAATTAAAGTAGTTTTACATGCCTTCTGACCTTTGACAATCATTTTGAACAAAAAAATGTTAAACATTATTCCATATTTTCCCTCCCACCAAACGCACCTATCAACGAAAACATTTGTGTTCACCTCTGTTTCCAGTTGCATGTGCATGTATCCTAGCTATGCTAGCTGATACTGCTCTGTCTTTTTTCACTTTGGATTTACTTTCCCACTTTCACTTTCAGTTTTTGGAGAGGTTGTAAAATAATCACTTAACTGTTCAGTGAGGTTGTTCAAACGTCAGCAGTGTGTGCTCTGTTTTTGAAAGTTTTGTGTCCTGCTGTGAGGCGTCAGCTGATGAAGGAAGATGTACATGGCCACCAGCAACTCTTTCATGCAACTTTTTCTAATTACATTTGCATGTTTATCTGAGTATGATGCCAAAGATGACTGAAAAAAAATCACTTGATCACTTATTTCATAATTATATAGGACATTTTATCTGTACTTGAAATAAGTGTAGTCCGAGAATTAAGCAACCATTCGTGAAAAATATTTTTCAAAATTATGTCAGGGTTATTGGCATCCCAAGAAATTTGAATTAAAGGTCCCATGACAGTTCCTCTAGCCTGCCTAAGTCCTGCAGTGGCTAGAAATGGCGATAGGTGCAAAGAGTGCTTTGTTCATCCTGCTCCGCCATTGAGAGGATGACAGCTCAGATGGCCCAATCCTGGAATTTTCCCCTTATGTCGTTATGTATATAGCATCAGGTATGTGTGTGAATACACACATTAACTCTAGATACTTGGATAACCGTGCTGCCGTTAGTGTTACGGCGTGCGTGATATCTGCCTTTCCCCTCATTGAAATGACTATGAGTGAGCACCTCTGCAAACCAGGGTGATCAGATGAGAATGGGTAAAATTTGTGGAGTCTTAAAGCGACGGGGCTATAGGCACTGATCTCAACTGCCTGGTTATCAAGGTAATGTCCCGAATCTCACTACAGACGAATACAACTATGTGACTGTAAGCTGGCCTCTCCTCCACCCTCCACCTTGCCTCGCCCCGTCTCTCTCCTCCTCATTATCATTTAAAGATACAGACACAGAAACGGCACATCCTATGGAAATATTGTGGGACTGGCTCGAAGTGGCTGTAATTCTGCACCAAGGCAGAATTTCGGAAAGACACTTCAGATACAGTATTAGGGGACCACTAAGACCTATCTAAAAGCATAAAATACCAGCACGTCATAAGACCTTTAAGGAAATGTAAATGAAGCATGTCATCAATGATTTCTTGTTTCACTGGGGTATAAAAGTGAGACAGGGCCCAAATCCTTAAGTCATCCATCACCATGGGAAGGATGCAAGAGCAAAAGTGTGGTGACTTGCACAAATCAGTGGATGGAGATTCAAAATTCAAAACTACCTGGAGGTTGGTCAGAGAAGTAAAAGAATGTCCACCATAAGGTGTCACCTCTTTAACTGGGACAGGGCAATGTGGTCAGGCACCATTGAAGCTTTAACTGGGAAAGGCTCTGTGGTTAGGCAAAACTAAAATTGAGCCCTATGACTCCAAATGTTCAGTGTGGGTTTGGTGAAGAAATAGAAATGGCTACAGAGAATAGCATCTAATACAAAGTGTTAAATATGGTGAGGGATATGATATGCTGTCGGGCTGTTTCTCCTCCAAAGACGCTGTTGGTATTATTTGCCCACATGGCATTATGGGTTCCAGGTCATTTCCACACTGAATCTGACCAAATTCCCATCAAACTGGTTAAATGAACAACAAAAAATGAGTTTTTGCCATGGCCATCCTAGTCTTCAGACCTAAAACCAACTGAAAAACCACAGCTTGAGCCTACTAAGAGTGCAAAAGAGAGAACAGGATTCTGGCAAGTTTCTGCATTTAGAAATGGTCAAAAATCCCATCTTTTCAATTAAGCAACAAAAAATTTCAGTACTGTCAACAAGGTGGCTGCCATGTTCAATTCTTCAGGATTATCCAGAGTTCATTCGTTGGCTGCGAGCAGTGTTTGATTACCCTGACCGGGGAAGACTAGAGGTACATGTCTTCTACAGCTCAAGAAGGGGTCCAGCTCGGCTGTGGACTACTCCATCAATTTCAGGATTCTGGCAGCAGACAGTGGTTGGAACAAGCTCGCACTCATTGCTGTGTACAGAAAAGGTCTGACAGTGGAACTACAGAGTTGGCATGCAGAGACGAGGGTTTGTCCCTCAATCAGCTGTTCTCTCTCTACATCAGACTGGATCAGCACCAGAGAGGAAAAACACGGTACGTCACGTTTGTCTCCCTAGGAGAGAAAAAGACGGATCTCTCTTTGTACTGTGTGGCCAGTGGACACCAGGTGGCTGCATGACCGGTGCTACATCTCCCCGGTCACGTGTCTATCCATTGTCCAAGGTAGAAACCAAACCAATAGAGGATTATGTGGCCAAGGCGCTCCAGCGGGAGTTCATTAGCAAGTCTAGGTCATCCACATCAGTGACCTTTTTTATAGAGAAAAAGGATGGCGGGCTCAGGCCCTGCATTGACTACCATGAAGTAGTAAAGTATCCTCACCCTCTTCCACTCATCCCGTTGGCTAATAAACAGCACATGCAACCTTGTGCACATATGAGCAGCTGATTAATGGAAGACTGGCTTCAGTACCATGCCTGGGCTTGAGGAACTTGTTGCATAAATCTGTTATAGTTTACAGAGACAATATCTTAATCTACTCAAAATCCTTATCTGAACACATCTCGTACGTGTGTCAAGTCCTTTGTCGTCTGCTCACGCACGGGTTGTATGCAAAAACCGAGAAGTGTGAGTTCTATGTCACAGCTCTCCTTTCTCGGCTACAGAATCGGCCTGCGGAGGGTAGGCATGGATGACAGGAAGGTGAAAGGCTAAGCGGTTGAGCCCTCAACAAGCCCACTGGGTCTTGTTCTTTACTCGGTTTCACTTCACCATCAGTTTTAGGCATGGTTCTAAGAATGAAAAAGTGGAAGCTCTTTTGGGACGTTTCCCCACTCCCGTGGAACTTACAGATCCTGAGCCCGTAATGGACCTTTTTCACAATTTCCGCATTTTTGACCGGAAATACATAATCGTAGGGTATCTTTATTTCCGCTGATATACAAAAGTGGCGCAAGCAGCGATCTCTTGTTCTTGTAGCGTACCGGAATTTTACAGGGACCCTCAGCTCCCCCAGACCTATGGAACGTGACCTGTGGCGAAGCTCTCCTCCGCGGAAAACCGCCGAGACGGTCCCGTGTGCACGGACCTTGTGTGCGGTATAGCTCCGCGGTGAAAGCACCAATGCCCTTGAAACTTAACAGTCAGATAGGGCTCCACGAGACCTTTCCAACAAGCCCAAAAGCTCTCCAAAAGCTCTCCTCCACCCAGAACTGGAGAAACTAACACGTTAAACCTCACCAAGCTGTCCCATTACTTTTGACACACGGAACTTCCAAGCGGTATATCTCCGTGGAGCAATCACCAATCCGCATCAAACTTCAGAGTTAGATAGGCCTCCAGGAGACCTTTCCAACGACCCCTCGTTTGCCATTCTAGCCTCCAGAGTTATTAGCCGTAAACTGTTAGAGCCGGAGAGCATTTAAAGGCGCGTCCATCATTAAATGCGCTCCGGGTCTAACGGTGCAGTTTTCCCCGTAGCTCGGTGGCGGAAAAAAAAACTAGTAACGCGAAGTTTTATAGGGACCTTCAGCTCCCCAAGACCAATCGAACGTGACCGGCAAAGCTCTTCTCCGCGGAGAACCGGCGCTACGGTCCCGTGTGCACGGACTTTCCGAGCGGCACAGCTCTGTGGGGCAAGCACCAATCCCCGTCAAACTTCACATTCAGATAGGGCTCCACGAGACCTTTCCAACGAGCCCTGGTTCTCTAATTTGTTAGACAAGTTGTGTACACACTTAGATCCATTTTCTCTGATTCTGGGTTTTCTAATGCATTGAGGCTTGACCAGAACTAAGCTTACCCTATGATTACGTTTTTCCGGTTTTCGTGAAAAAGGTCCATTCCGACGACATTCAACACACATCAAATCTCTTTCCCTGGTCATGCCTGACGGACAGAATGTTCGTGTCTGAGCCTCTGTGGGGCAGAGTAATTGAGTGGGCTCACACAACCCCAGCCACCGGACATCCCGTGGTTCAGAGGACTGTCGAGGTGCTCCGCTGTAAGTATTGGTGGTCTATGATCTGGGCAGATGTGGAGCAGGCTGTGAAGTCCTGTTCCACTTGCGCAGTGATCAAGGTCCCTGCGCAAGACCACAAGGTCTCACATTGCTGTGGACTTTGTGACGGTTCTCCCGGAATCTAAATGGTACACCACTATACTGGTGGTCGTGGACCACTTTTTGAAGGGAGTCTGGTTCCCTATGGCATCCTGGAGGACATTCTGTCCGACCAAGGCCCCCAATTCGTGTTTGGGCCGCATTCTTTTCAGAAGCTTGGGGCCACTGTCAGAAATACCTCAGGCTACCACCCTGAGTCAAATGGTCAAGCCGAATGGTCAGTGCAGGAATTGGGGCGATTCCTCCGGGCTTATTGCCATGGGCATCAGCAAGACTGGGCGGAGTACGCCCAGAACTCGTCATGTCCCTTAAAAAAACCTTGCCCGAAGAAGAGTGGAAGGACTTTGGTGATTGGATCAAAGCAACATTGTTTGTGAACTTGTTTAGTTTGGAGCTCATTATGCTCACACCTTGTTCTAAGTTTTGATTAAACACTTCTGTTTCGGAAGTTCTCTCACAGTTGCGTCCTCCTTGCTCGCACCAACATGATGACGGGGGCTGCACAAAATACAGAACAAAATTTATTTTGTGATCACCTGTGACTTTTTATACTTTTGGTAATGGGCTTGTATTAAATGTATATATTTTCTTTATTTTGCTGTATTAAAGCATTTGATAAACTGTTTTTATCAAACTTCTTCATAATTTAATAAAGGTGAATGTTCAGGTCTGACATTTCCCTATTGTAATGACCACTTTTTGCCAGATTTTAATGAATAAATTATATGTAACAGGGCCCACACACTGCTGTGGCCATACACTTGACCTAATCTTGACTCTCGGCATTAATGTGGATAATATA
>JBBPCX010059524.1:0-14255 GCA_037974365.1 Hydrocynus forskahlii | reverse complement strand
CCGCGCCCCAGCCTAGTCCCTCGTTCCAGTCCGTGGCAGGGCTTGGAAGCTCTGGCCATCCTGTTTGCTATTTTGTTTGTTTGGGGAGCACGGGTCTGTCGCACCCCTTTGTTCTGTTCCCCTCGAGCTGGGGCTCCTTATTGTTTGTTACCAGTGTGTTTTGTTCATTAAAACTCTAACCTTGTATCTAACGGATGTGTGCGTCCTCCCCTTCCCTCTCCTTGCCGGTCAGTGACATTTGATGGCACATTTAAGTATTTATCATTATACCCTATTTTAGACAATGACACATTTAATTATTTAATTATTGACATTTATATATTTAATATTCATGCTCCTAACCCTCCATAATATGTCAGTACTCCACAGTTCAATAAATCTTAATCCTGTCTGGCCCGTGACCAGTCTGTGTGGTAAATTTTGGTCAGTTGTGTAAATGAGTTTGACACTCCTGTTCTAGAGGGTGCTTTTATGTGAAACATTAATTTGTAAACATTTTATGCAGGCAAATGTGGTTGTTTTCCAAACACAGAGGCATAAAATATTTGCCAACTCCACTTATGGGACTTTCTGTCAGTGCCTTATGTACATTCACGACCAGTGAAGGGCAAATTAGACTTCATCTGCACACACAGGCAGGCCTTGTGCGCATGTTTTCCAATGGGTGTCATAAGTGTCGCCATGAATCTGTGCCCAAGGGGCTAGTGGTCAAAATAGAATGTACAGAAAACAGCATTTCATAATATTCTGATGATCCCCTCTGGACGACCTGTTTTCAAATGTCTCCATTCCATTTTGCACTATTTCTTGTCCCACCCCAATCTGCATTTGCTTCATCAACCGTGCCATAATGCGTAATTGAAATTTGTAGGTGTGCACTTTTTTTTTTATACTTTAATATTCTTGAACCACTGCCTTCATCAAACACAAGCAAAATAATTGATGCTCACCTTTACTTTGTCCCTCAGAAGATCTTTTAATGAATCAAGCTTCACCCAACAGTTTCATCATTCATTAAGACCTCTTTTTTCATCCATCCTCTACTGCACAAGAACCTAAATATTTTCACACGTCTGTCACAACCAGCATATTCTAACTTTTCTAATGTTTTACTTTTTATGTAGTTTTAAAAAAACAACTCATAACTCCAGATGACACTGCTTTTTGTAAATCTGTAGTTTCTCCGTCATCAATAATTTTCATCCCTGTTTTTTCTGTTTTGCCCATATAGATGAAGTGTTTTTTTTATTGTGCCTAATTTCTTATGTGAGAAAATACCACATTTGCTGTGTGAATTTAAATGCAACTTAGTTTTCATGCTCTTGTAATAACTTTTTACATACCAAATTCTTAAACCTCACCCTCCATTTATGTTTGTACATCCTTGCTTATTGCTTTTTGACAAATACTGCTAGACCAGTATCAGAATGTGATAACTAGCTGTCATTCACAAAGTTGACAGATTGTGGCCAGGCATCGGGCCAAAATTATTGCATTGTTTGCGGGAGTGGAAACTGATATTGTCTATTGGCATGCAAGGATGCCTCATCATTTGGAAGCCTGAATGATTTGTGCATTTGTCATGTTAAATATATTTAATTAACATGACAAATATATTAAATAAATATTTTTCTCATGTTAAATAAATATATTTATTCAACATCTACACTGTCATTTTTGAACGACAGTTTTACTAAAGATGAGTGTCACATACTATCTATTTAATCAGGTCAACTTACCATATAGGTGCATTTTGTAGTTTACAGTTTCAGAAGGAGACCAGTGAACAGGAATTATTTGGGTGGTGAATTATTCTCAGCTCAGCAGTGACACTGGCATGGCAGTAGCGTCAGTTTATCTAGACTGAAATTTCAAAATAAAAATTTACTCAAGCCAAAAAATGTAATTCCAAAACATCTTTTATTTTTGCCTTCACACAATAACATTAAAACATTGTAAATGAAGGTATAATGTATAATCTTTCATAAGAAACATTGAATGAACTTTGCATATCAAATGGTTTGTGAACCTTAAGCTCAGACATTTTTATCAGAAACTGTTCTTCACTTCGCAATGGTACAAATGCATAATGAAATCAAACCTCTCTTTGAACAGCTTGTGTGTCAATTAGAAAATGTGATCAACCAAAAGAATGCAGTTATTTGACAAAATGCTGGCATGCCCTCCTCAATTGCACTGCAGTCCAACTCGTTACTCTACACCATTGTGTAAGTTTTCCAATAATACACAATGGCCATTTGATGCTTTTTAGCAAGTGATTTTTATGTTTTGAAATTTTTTAACCTTTCAAAACCTTGTGTTTGCTTCAGACCCCATATAATAATATGTAATAATATATAATAAGGGGGCGGTCTTTCTGATAGTCGATGGGTCATGGATCATAAAAAGATGCTTAGGTAACAAGTTCTTTTGTGTATACAAGAGTTTACAAAGTTTGTGGTGTTCAACAATCAAATACTTTAAATATATAGTGATGTCCAGTGTGAGAGATGGTGAAAAAACTATGTTCAATATTTCAGGTAGTCCAGTTTTTGTTTCCTTCTATATGAGATCACCAAACAACAGTGGGATGTTTTTCACTAGACTTAGTGACTGAACAGAATTTCAACCAATGCTGTTGCCAGCACTCTCCAAAATAATCAAAATCCATAATCAAAACCATAAATCCTGGACAGCAAATCCTGCTCTGTGAGATATGAAAAAAGCAATATAATTTTGTACTGGGCAACACATTCTAGAAGATCATGTATTATGTCACATGAATAGTTGTTTGGTAAAAAGGATAAAGCGTCTATAGAAGTTAGCAAACCCCAGGAAGCGCTGAATCTGCTTTAGTGTCTTGGGTAGGTGCCAACTATGCACTGCATCCAGCTTCTGGGGATCCATGGCCACACCTTGGTAGGAGATGATGAAACCAAGAAATGTGATGGAGTGCTGGTGTAAAGCACACTTCTCCAACTTACAGAACCGCTGATGGGTCAGCAACATCTTGAGGACTGCCCTGACATGCTGGGTGTGCTCCTCAAGGGTCTTCGAGTATTTCAGAATATCATCCATAGGCGAAACACCATCGACTCAGCATGTCACGTAGCACATCACTGATAAACTCTTGAAAGACTGCTGGACTGTTGCAAAGTCCGAACAGCATAACCAAGGTTTCGTAGTGACTGGTGGGAGTTATGAAGGCCACCTTCCACCCTCTCTGATGCGGACAAGGTTGTAGGCGCTCCGTAAGTCCAACTTAATGAAGATGGTAGCACCAGAGAGGTCGTCCAGGGCGATGTTGGTCAACAGGAGTGGATGACGGTTCTTGATGATTTGTATGTTGAGCCCCTGATAGTCATCATAGGGACATAGGTCTTTCTTCTTAACAAAGGAGAACCCTGCAGCAGCAGGAGAAGAGGAAGGCCAGAAGGTTCCATGGTGAAGCCCTATGGCAATGTACTCTTCCATGGCCTTCTGCTCACCCGCAGAGAGAGACAACAGACAGCCGCGGGCAGTACCTCTATCTGAAGGCCCCTGCCATGTCACAGGATGGGAATGGTCTCCAAGTCGATGTCGGGGGCCTCTGACTCCCTTGAGCACGTCTCAGCCTTTGCTGGGCGGCAGAGCTCATGACAGGTCAGACCCCATTGAAGTACTTTGTGCTGGGTCCAGGAGATGAGTGAGTTGTGCTGGAGGAGTCAAGGTTGTCCCAAGATGAGAGAAGGTGGGGTGAGGTGAGAGGAGGGAAGCACAGGTCTTCAGTGTGGTCATTGATGGTGATGGTAAGAGGTCGAGTTTGATGGGTGATGGGATTGGATGAAAGAGGCTGACCGTCAACAGTGGTGATAGTGACAGGTTGAGATGGTCCACACCCAGCTGGGCAGCGTAGGCATGATGGATAAAGTTACTAGCCGCCACCGAATCAACAAAGGCGGTGTACAACTGAACGCATATCTGTAGAGTGAGATGGGAAACGTCCGGGATGCAGGAGGTGGCAGCAAATGGACCAGGTGAGTTCCTCCCCCATTCACTTGGTCTGACCGTTTGACGGAGGTGAAGGTCTGGCCAGATGCGGTGAGAACTCTGTAGAGGTGCTGGTCTTGGGCTGGGGACCTGCCGGCGGCAGGGTACGAGGGGAAGGGTAAGGGGCAGGGTAAGAGCTCATGGGCCGGCCTATGCATGGGCTCAGCTGGATGATGCCTTCCAAGGTGTCAGGAACCTCTCGCCCGGCGAGTTCGTCCTTCTGGCTGGGAGCCAACCCCTCATAGAAGGCCATTCATAGGGCAGAGTCGCTCCAAGTAGTTTGGTGTCTACCAGGGCGGGTTCACTGATCAAGACAAGAATGACACCTGAACCACAGTTAGCCCATTGTAGCATAACCAGAGATGTTCACAAGTCATTTTTACCAAGTCCAAGTCAAGTCTCAAGTCTTTGAGTGGTAATGTCAAGTCGAGTCTCAAGTCTTTAGTCCCAAGTCCAAGTCTATGGGGTGCCGTTTGTAAAAACAGCTTAACAAATTTAGAGGTATCATTTTTTTCATAATTTAGCGCAATATTCACACGACCCCTCATTTGCCATAATAGCTTGCGGAGATCCATAGTTATTAGCCGAAAACCCTTCACCTCGGACAAAAGTAAGGGGGCAAGTTGAACGGTTTTTGGCTCCGGATTGTCTGGGGCTATTATGGCAAACAAGGGGTCATTGGAAAGAGTGCGAGATATAAATAAATAATTCCATGAAATGAACATTGTTTACGAGTTATGACTTACGAGTCACAACACCCAAGTCTGAGTCAAGCCTCAAGTTGTTGAGGGCAAGTCTATAGTCACGTCACAAGTCTTTGTAATAAATGTCTTTTTGTGCTAAACAAACGTCTTTATTTCTGCTCATGAACATATACAAAAGTATCCTTTACACATGATCATAAGTACCAGATTTTCACCTGTTGTCATTATTTCACTCCCAATGCTATTTCAACTGGTTCAACAACTCCCAATTTTATGTTCAAGTATTTATTTTATTTCCATTCAGTGTTAAGATCTGTAAATGGATTTTCTCATTTTTCAAAAGATTCCTTTATCTCAAATATGCTGTCGTCATTAATAGGTGAAGCAGAAATCGCAGTATGCTTTGCTAGTGATCAGGGCTCACTTGTCAGTTCCTCCAAATCTCCTACAATTCATGATACCGAACTGTTAGAAATTCCACTACCCTGTAATTTGACAACAATGCATGTACACATTTCTTTGGTTGTATGTGACTAATCGCTCTCAGAAGTAACACTGAAAGAACTTTGGGGACCAAATCTGTCCTCCAAGGCATGTACCCAAGATGAAGATGCAACTGGCTAAGTGTAAGAACATGCAACAGTTGAAGCTTTTTTGAACAATTTGCTGAGCACTGCGTTGAGCACTATTAAGGTGCTTCCGAAAACCTGCAAAAGAACTGATGCCTACGCCCTTGCTGGGGACAAAACAATTTGAGCTTGGTTCCAAACCAGGTGTGAAGCTGGATGCTATGATGTGCCAGACACATTATGTTTTGCCAAGAGGAGCTAAATCGGTTCGGTATAATCCCCTCTTGTTACTTGAAATGTTGTTGTTTTCTTTATTTGTTTATTTATACATTAGATTTTTTCCATAATTAAGATCAGACAGGGGGAAAGAAGAGAAAAAGGAAAAGAAAGAGAAAAAGAAAGGAGACAACAGAGAGAAAAAAGGAAGAGACAAAGAAGAGATCCAAATGAGAGTTGCTGCTACCGTGTCATTGCTGCGACTGCTGCATCTGAAAAACAAGAACGAGCCACACAAACACAGAGAACAGAGTACAAGCCAGCGGCAACACTGTAACAGCACAACAGAAGCCTGTGGTCATGGGTAGTTTGTGTGTGTGTATATACAATTACCTATGTGCGTGTGTGTGTGTGTGTGTGTGTGTGTGTGTGTGTGTGTATGACTGTGTGTGTGTGTATTTGCACGTGTGAGTGGATGTGTGTGCATGTGTGTGTGCATGTGCATATGTGTATGCGTGAGTATGCTTGTGAGTGGATATGTGTGCACGCGTGTACACATCTGTATAAATGTGTGCATGTGTGTGTATGTTTGTGTGCATGTGAGTGATTGTGTGTGTGTGTGTGTGTGTGACTGTGTGTATGTGCGCATGTGTGAGTGGATGTGTGTGTGTGTGTGTATCTATGTATGAGTGTGTGCATGTGCATGTCTATGTCTGTGCACATGTGCCCCAGACTACCTATACTTATGCATGTGTATGCGTGAGTGTGTGTGTGAGTGGATATGTGTGCGTGCGTGTACACACGTGTGTATGTATGTGTATAAATGTGTGCATGTGTTTGTGCGTCTACCCGTCCTATGTGTATGCCTATGTGTAAACATGTGTGTGCCCCCTGCCAGGAGCTGACCACGCCTGCATACACATAGACAGAGTGTGAGACCTGAGCCCCGTGTGCCCAGAAGCCACCCTTCCACCAGACGGGCATCCCGCAGGCCCCCGGGGAAGCCCCCTCTATGCCAGGCAGCGCCCCATCCCCCCACCCCCCCACCTCCAAGGGGGCAGGCCGACAGTTTATTCTGTTAAATGTAATCTATTAAGTTATTTAACCTGCGTGTAATAGTGGCTGAGTGTCAACCCCTGATGAAGCCTGTTGGATCTTGGCGTCTAATGAAAGGGCTGATTTTTTCCAGTCTCTTGCTAAAACTTTACAGATTAGGGTCTTTGCCAGGCTTAAGAAATAAGTTATTAGCTGAATTCATGTTTGAAGATGGCTTACCATTCTCCCTAATATGACATACCATGTGAAGGGCATAATGGAATTCAGCCATTGTGATGGATGCACCCAGAGCCATAACCTGATCATCCTGAAATTTAGGAAGATTTATATTATTGAGGAATTCTTCAATGTCAGCATCCCTTGGCTCAATTTGTGACATACAAGTTTTGTAAGTGTCAAAGAAATAGCGTGTGTATAATTTTTGGTTCCAGTGGTTAAATTTTTTTTTTTTTGTAAGTAAATCATTTAGTTTTATGTTGCAAAGCTATGTTTATTTTGTGCATAAGATTTGTTTATTTTGATACAAGAAATATATTTGTTGCACCGCAATTATCGCGAGGTTTGGATATAATCATGTGATGCTGCGAGACTTGTTTATGAAGAAACACGCAAACCACATTGTCTGAGCCATCCACAGCAGCCATGTCAATTACCAGTTTTACAAGGTAATTTGTTATACTTGTGTTGGACTATTATGCATATTTGTGATGTATGGTGTTTTAATTATTTTGTATGTTAATTTAGATTGCACAAGCTGTAAAGATATTCATCTAGGACCTCCGAGGTGGCACGCGGCCACGAAGTAATTGTTTGTTAAAAGAACATGTTTACTTTATGGAATTAAGTGTCTAAAGCTGTTGTTTTTTTGTTCGTAGTTTTACGGCGTTTAATAAATAAAGCAAAGCGCCTGTCTTGAGGAAGCCGAGCCAGTGTTGTCATTTTGGAGCTACAGTGAAAACTGAGCCAGCGCCGGTGAGAAGCTCATTAATAAGACGGCAGCGGCAGTCAGTCACGGTACTGTGGTGCGACACAAGGTGGCGCCATTATCCAAGCTCACCGCTGCCAAGCATAGCAACAACGTTACTTTAACTGCAGTGAAGTGGACAAAGGACAGTGCTAAAAGTAGAATAAGGGTGGTCTAAGTCAAGTTTAAAGGACCTCATTAAGTTTCTACTGCACATTTGTCAAAGGTTATTTAATTTCTTTCATATTTCAAAGTAATACATTGTTGTTAAAGTGTTTTGTGCATTTTTAAGGTCAAACTGAATGTGAAGTTTATAAGGTTCTTTAAGTATGAGCACATCTGCGTGGAGTGAAACTCATTACAGCTAAAGTATGCAGTAATATTAACCCTAAAGTAATAAAATCACTTGTATGTTACATATTTCAAGGAGTATTTTGAAATTCAAACATAGTGTTTGGTTGACATTTAACTTGACTCACAAGATGACTGACAAAGATCATGAAGAGCATTATGCTGGACCATCTACTGAAGTAGAAGAAAATGATACTGAGCAAACTACAGAACAAAGGACTGTTCGTAAAGGTGAAAGAGTAAGAACACTAGCTGAAAAGGGTAAAGCGCTTCAAGAGGAGAAACGTAAAGGCCTCCAACATAAATATGCAGTTGTTTTTGAAAAATGGAGATATGAAGCAAGGTTGAGCAAAGTGATATTAAGAAAATAAGCTTCAGAGAGCAAATTAAGTGAGCTGATTAACAACGTATCTGTCACCTGCAAAAATGTTCAAGATATTTATGAACAAATGTGCCAAATAGAAACTCCAGATGTAGATGTAAGACGCAAAGTAGATGCATGCACATAACTTTCTACTTTCATTGTCAGAAGAACTGAAAAACAGCTACAGGGAGACATTCTAGAAGGTGACGAAGAGCCATGGCCAAATGTTGGGTCGTGCTTAGGATCTGAAAGTACTAAATCAGGGTCAAAATCACGAAGGTCTAAATGTGGTTCAGGTCAATCATGCTCACAATCAATCAAAAGAATGGAAGCAGAAGCAGAGGCAGCCGCATCTCAGGAAATATTAGCCATAATGGAGGAACAAGAGAAGGAAGCAGCTGAACTACGAAAACTGGAATGTGAGAACTTGGAAAGGCAGCAAGCAATAGAAGAGCAGCGCAGAAAGATTAAACGCTTGGACGAACTTAAAAAATTAAATGCTGCAAAGGCTCAAGTAAAGGTTTATGATGAAGCTGAAAGTATTTCTGCAAGACAGAGTTTGTTACACAGCATTTAAGCAGAGAGTGAAACCCAAGCAGTCCCTATCCCACCACACATTCCCTTTCAAGCTCTAAATGCAACCCAAGTCCAAAATGTTACAAGCTTTGCATTTGTTCCACACTCTCCTACAGTCATAAACCAACTTCAACGAAATCCTGGTGTACAACCTTGGGTGACCACAAGCCAAACACTCAAAGTATCAAGTCCACCCTTTATCCCTCAAGCTACACAAGCTCCTTTTGCTGTAAATCAACCACAGCAAAATTTGGATCTAGTTGGCATACTAGCAGAAGCAATAAGTGCTAACCATCTTCCAACTCCAGAACCTACACCGTTCACTGGTGAACCTCTGAAGTTCAAAGACTGGCAGATATCATTTGACCTGGATTGAAAGGAAAAATATTCCAAAGAATGAAAGACTGTATTATAATCTCAGGACGTACCTTGGTGGACCCACAAAAAGAGCGGTGGAAGGATTTCTGCTAGTGGGCACAGATGAAGCATACGACTCAGCTTGGGAAGTGTTGGAAATGCGATTTGGAGATCTATTCACCATAGGAAAATGTTTTCTAAAATAAGCTCAAAGGATGGAAATAAGTTGAGAGAATTTGCTGTCTTCCTTAAAAGTTGTGAAGCTGCGATGCCACACATAAGGTCATCAGAGGTTCTGAATGATTGTATGGAAATTCAGAAACTCTTGCTTAAACTTCCAGACTGGTTGACGACGAGATGGAACCGTGCAGCCATGAAAATAAGAAGAAATATCATTTTACATGTTTGCAGATTTTATATCCACTGAAGCTGACTTAGCATGTGATCCCATAGCCTCAATGCAAGCACTCAAAGGTTTGGAAATCAGTAAACCCAAACACTCACACAGCCAAGTCATTCAAACAAAAACATTAACAAATTAGTGTCATTCAAGTCCCTCAAGTCACACAAATACTGTAACCTGCCTTTTCTGCAAGAGAAATGGTCACATACTTGATAAATGTTTCAAGTTCAGAGAAAAAACAGTCCAAGATCGCATCAAGTTTGCACAAGCAGAAAAGCTGTGTTTTGGATGTTTGAAAGGGGGACATAATTCGTAGAAGTGTGATAAAAGGAGCACATGCGAAAAATGTCAAAAGAGACATCCTACATGTGTACATGATGACAAGTTTGCAGAGCATAAAAGGGCAATACCTGCAACTAATGACAACTCACAAGACAAAGATGAAAACACTAAAGAAGGAGATAAACCAGCCACCGCAATCTCTAACAGAGTAACTCAAATCACCTCAAGCATGTTGACATCCTCAATACTATCTGGGTTTCATCCAAAAAATGACCCTGACAGAGAAGTTTTAATATATGCGCTCCTTGACTCTCAGAGTGATACATCCTTCATTTTAGATGAAATAGTCCAAGATCTTGACACAGATAAAAGTAAAGCCAATCTGCGACTATCAACCATGTCGGCTATGTCGACAGTTATACCATGTGAGAAGCTGGTAAACCTTCAAGTCAGAGGATATAAGTAAGAAAAAAGAATCCCATTGCCACTGGCCTATACAAGAGAGTTTATACCTGTTAACGGATCACATGTCCCAATGTCTGAAACCGCCTTAAAGTGGCCTCATCCAGAAAGGCTGGCAGATAAGTTGCTTTACTTATTGGCTATAATTGTCAACAAGCCCTCCTACCACGAAAGGTGATCGCGGGCAAAGAGAACCAACCTTACGCACAGTTAACTGATCTCGGCTGGAGCATAGTGGGTTGCTCATTACAAGTTCAAAATGACAATGATGTCATCGGCACAAGTCACAGAATCATTGTTTGTGAAGTAACTCCTGTTTCACAACAAGCAGTAGACCTCAAACAAGAAGTACATTTTGTATGCAGGACTCAAGTAAAGGAAGTCAGTCCAACTGATGTAATAAAGGCTTTGGAATCTGATTTCTCTGAGCATGCAACAGACAACAAACCAGTCTCTCAGGAAGACATTTTGTTCATGTAAAATGTGACCAAAGGCATAAAGCAAAAGAAAGATGGTCATTATGAACTCCCATTACCATTTAAAACAGACAATCTGAATCTCCCAAACAATAAACAATGTGCTGAACACAGATTGTCTTCATTGGAGCATTGACTTAAAAGGGATGAGAAGTATTACAAGGATTATGTCAAGTTCATGGACAACATCATAACCTGTGGAGAAGCAGAAAGGGTCCCAGGACAAGAGCTGGCTAACAAGTTAGCATGGTACATCCCTCACCACGGGGTTTCCACCAATTCCATGTCGTCAAAGAACATCAGGACTATCTAAGATTTCTTTGGTGGGACAAAGGCGATTTGAACTCTAAGCCTTCAGTGTACAGGATGAGAGTGCATCTCTTCGGAGCAGCTTCATCTCCTGGATGCTGTGATTTTGGACTCAAACATATCGCATCACAAGGCATCCAAAGAGGTTTTTATGTTGACGACGGCAAGTGTAACATCAACAGCTGAAGCCATACAGTTGGTTAAAGAGTCAAGGGATCTTTGCAAAACAGGCAACCTACATCTGCATAAGTTTGTGTCAAACAGTAAAGAAGTACTTGCAGCAATTCCCCAAGAAGAATGAGCTCAAGCCAAAGATCAGGACATGGCTCTTGGAGAACTCCACATTGAACATGCACTCGGAGTACAATGGTGTATAGAGGCAGAGGAATTCCAGTTCAGAGTCCAAGCATAAGTTAACCCCTTGACCATGAGAGGTGTACTCTTGACCGTTACTTCAGTCTATGACGCCCTTGAATTCGTCGACCCGTTCGTATTGATTGGAAAGCAAATACTCCAAACATTGTGCAAAGACAAAGTTAATTGGGACGATGATCTCCCAGACCACATTCTACCACAACACAGGCTAGCCACTCTGAAGATCCCATGAAACTACTCAACACAACAATGTTGTGCAGTACAAGCTACATAAGTTCTCAGATGCAAGTCTTGACGGTTATGGTACATGTTCATACCTTAGAGCAATAAGTAAAGATGCTCACTTGTTATGTTGCTCACTTGTTATGTGTAAGGCAAGAGTTATGCCCATTAAGCAAATGACCATCCCAAGGCTCGAACTGTCATCGGCCGTGACTTCAGTTCGCAATGCAGATGTAATCAAGTGAGAACTGGAAATAGAAAATCTGCAGGAATATTATTGGACAGATTCGCAAGTTGTATTAGCATATATAAGGAATAATGTGAAAAGATTTCATATATTTGGTGGCAAGCGAATCCAGCGAATAAGACAAAGCACAAGTCCTGAAGATTGGCAGCATGTCAGCTCAGAGGAAAATCCCGCTGATCAAGCCGCACAAGGTTTAAGTGCTACTCAGCTGAAAGAATCAAACTGGTTAAGGGGCCCTGATTTTCTCTGGCAACAAGATCTTCCAGTCAAAGAGGAAATGGGAGTGGTTGAAGAAATAGATCCAGAACTCCGTAAAGGTCACACACACTGTGCATTCAAAGGAAGCAAACCCAGTGCTAGAGCGTCTAAAGAAGTTTTCCAGTTGGTCGAAAGCTGTAAAGGCTATTGCCAGGCTAAGATGATTTGTCAAAGAGTACAAAGGTGTTCAACAAAGAACAACCAAAGAAACAGATCTTGAAGAGAGAAAGGACACTGAATTATTCATTATCAAGCTAGTGCAAAGAGATGTTTTTTTCTGAGGAAATACAGAAAATCAGATCTCAAAGCAGAAATTCTCTGCGCAAGCACAACAGACTAAAGCAGTTAAATGCCTTTTTGGACAAGTCAGACGTCCTCAGGGTGGGAGGAAGATTATCACAATCAGCCTTACATCCTCATGTAAAACACCACACAATTCTTCCCTAGGAGTCCCATTTGCCAGCCCTACTTGTCAAACACTACAACGAACGGGTACATCACCAAGGAAGAGGCATGACTATAAATGAATTGCATGCAAATGGAATGTGGATTTTAGGATGTGGAAGTATGGTCTCTTCCACTGTGTTAAGTGTAGAAGATACAGAAAGGCTACAACTGTTCAACAGATGGCAGATTTGCCAGAAGTGAGAACAAAAACAGCTCCTCCTTTTACCTATTGTGGTGTCGACTGTTTCGGTCCATTCATGGTAAAGGAAGGCAGAAAAGAAGTCAAAAGGTATGGATTGTTCACGAGCTGTGCACATTGAAACTCTCGATGACCTATCAACAGATGCTTTCATGAATGCCCCTCGGGTTCTGATAGCCACAAGAGGTCCTGTCCAACAGTTAAGATGCGAACAAGGGACACATTTTATGGGTGCCAAAAGAGAGTTTTCAGAGCTAATGAAACATATGGACCAAGAACCACAAAGAGCTATTGGATGCGAATTTGTGATGAACGTTCCATCAGCCAGTCATATGGGAGGCATCTGGGAATGCCAAATACGGACAACACGAAGCATACTAACAGCTATGCTAGACAACTCCTCAAACAGACTCGAGACAACTAGTCTGAGAACACTCCTTTACAAGACAATGGCCATCTTTAACAACAGACCTCTAAGTGTGGAGTATATTGTGACACCTGGCTTTGCCGAGCGGCGGGATGTCTGGCCCAGTCTGCACTGTTTATGGGTTGCTGTCTATCTTTGTCTGTTTGTTTGTTTGTTCCGGACCTGCAGGTGGCGCTGTGACCTGACTGTGCGGGTTGATGGCTGGTTTGTGGGGGCCTTTTAAAAAGAGGCCTTCCTTCCTTCCTTTCTCTCTCTCTCTCCACCGCTTTGGCCGTCCGTGCTGGTGGCTGGTGGCGGCCTCGCTCGTTCTCCTTTATCCATTCACACCACATTCCATTTTATACTGATACACACTACACCATTTCCACAGCTACTGATACATCCTTATTTTATTTAATAAACATCTTTTTGTTAACGTAACGATCGGTGTGGTCTCCCTTTAATGTCATTACCGCTGTATGAGCCAAGTGGTTTTGACATATGGGGGCTCGTTCGCTTTTGTATAGGTTTGTAACGTTTGGCTACCGTAATTCCTTCCTATTGACTATGGTAGCGTAGTAGGGTATGTAGTGCTACGTTATGGGTATGCTGATTGGAGTGGGTGACATAATTCGTGTCTACTACCAGGGCGCCGATTGTTTGTTTGGGAGATACACTGATTGTGTTGTGTGTGGGTATGTGTGTATTAAGTGCATAACTTTAGGATATGAGGGTTTTTTTGGTTTTTTTTTTAATGAAGTTCGGTGGGTGGGCACAGAATACCTTGGAGCTATCGTTATTGCCCATTTAGAGCACTCTGGCGCTGGGTTTAGGCTGCTGCAGTCACTGGAGTCTGGGCAGAGGGCACCGCTGTGGAGTAACGGCTGGATTGGCTTCGGTCAAGGTGGCACGTCTCCACAGGTATAGGTGAGTAAATGATCCTTGCTCTTGGACTCAGTGCGAAGATAGGGCAGAATAGTTGG
>JBBPCX010059453.1:0-14259 GCA_037974365.1 Hydrocynus forskahlii | reverse complement strand
CCGAGCTTCTTGATCATCTCCACCTGTTCGTCCAGGTAGTGCGACTCCAGGAAGTCACACAGCTGTTGGAGAGAAAAGAGTCATTCAGATGGGTATTTGTGTCAATCAGTAGTTCTTTGTGTTGCCAATTTAAAAATGGTTCTGAAACCATTTTAATGCCTATCTTCTGTATTTTTCAGAACAGAGGAACTCAGAACTGGGTGATGCAAAATAATACAAGCACACACGACTTTAAGACACTGTGCAAAAGTCTTAGGCATCTGCAAAAATGATATTTAAAAACTTCTTAGATGACCAGTGAGTGTTTCACATATTACTAAATAAAACGAAATATAATAAATACAGATAACCTTCTGCAGTAAATACTGACGTTATGTTCAGTATATCACTGTGTTCTTGTGGAAGTCTAGTATTACTTGTAGTTCCATCAGAGACCTGGTTTGACCCAAACAGTCCTTCATTAAATTAAATCAGGAGCCGCTAAAGGAGTTTCACAGATCCAAACAACGGCTGGAGAAACCGAGGAGGAATCTGGAACCGAACCTGTGTTCTCCTCACCAGCTCACACATTATCAACTACTTTTACACACGCAACAAATTTGTTTGCATTCATTCTTATGTTCACTTTGCTGACAGAAAGACACTTTGTCACACTCTGAAAAAAGCCTTTAAACGATTTGTATAGGTGACTTAAGACATTTGCACAGTACTGTATGTGGGATTTTGTCCAAATTTGGCCGATGGCTGTTTATTGTTTTTTTTTTGCCATCAAGTTCACACTGGTGAAAGAAATGAACGAATGAAGCACTTTCACCCACTTATGAGTCAAAACTGAGTTTATGATAGCACTTACTCAGTTCCTCTTTTACAGTTAAGAGTTTCTTTGAGGGCAACATGCCCACAGATCTGCCACTGTGTTTCCTTATGCAGTCGCAGTTATATGTATTAATGGGCAAATATGGAATAAAGTGGCGATGCTCTCATAGCTAACTTACACAGCCCCTCCGCCCACATAATAAAACCTGACTCTTTCAATGAAGGTGCTGAAGAATAATGACTCACATGCGGGTCCCCTTTCTCGGCGGCGATCTTGTGCAGGTCCAGCAGAGCCTGGTTGACCTTCTTCTCCAGCTGCAGAGCACACTGCATGGCCTCCAGTCCACTGCCCCACTCATCACGCTCAGGTTTCTGAGAGGGGAAACATGAGGTAAATGACTCAGCTTGGCTCCCATGTTCAAGCTTAACGGACATTAATCAAGGTTCTGCAGTAAACAATTCTAAAAATCAACTCCAAATTAACAAAATCAACACCAGTGGGAGTTACAACGATGTGCCTACAGGTAAATGGGTGGATCTATATATCACTAGGTGAATGGATAGAGGAGTTGGTGGATGAATGGATGGATCGTCTCCCCTCTCCCTCTCTAGGGACTGTCCTGGTGCCGTACCTTGATGTCCTGGAGGAAGACGCGTCCACCTCTCTTGTTCTGGAAGGAGAGCAGCTTCTCTGCGTGCTCACGCTCCTCATGGCTGTTCTCCTTGAAGAAATGGGCGAAACCTTCAAGGGCTACATCGTCCCTGGAGAAGTAGTAAGCCTGTTGGTAGGAGATAAAATAGAAATTTTTACAAAAAATGAAACTTTAAAGTACATTTTCTGACGAGTGTTTCTATATTTTTAACAAAGCTTGGGCTTCACACAAGATCTCGCACGACTTGTTTACCTCAGCGTCAAAGAAACGCAACTTTTTTTTTTGTTTACCACTCAGATTATTGGTTCAACATCTTTCCAAATCTAACATTAACAGTTTAATCTTGTACAAACCCAACAGCTTAATCTTGTACTCACCATGGAGGTGTAGGTGTAGGAGGCGTAAAACTCCATGTTCACCATCCTGTTGATTGCAGCCTCGCAGTCGCGGTGGTAGTTCTGACGGATCTGAGAAGTCTCCATTTCAGCCGAGTTTCTTATTTTTCTTATCAAAACCAAAGTAGAAAAATAAACTTTTTTTTTTGAAGAGCGTGGGATGGAGAAAGAAGTCCCGTTCAATCACTGTTGAAGCAAGAACTTCTTGTGAATCTTCCCGAAGGTGTGAAACAGGAGGCTTTGCTCTGAATATTTATGATCACAGTGGAAAAAGATACAGGGCAGCAGCAGCCAATCAGCTGCGAGAACCTAACGACAGCGTGACTGGAAGGAGGAACATCCTCTGAGACGTGAAGTATCTCCTGATGACGAACAGTGACACAGCTCTTTTAAGGTCTGTCAGCTTAAAATGAAGCAGAGAGATAAACATCAAAAAGATCTCAAAAGTCTGTGTTTCTGTCTTAGGCACCTTTGCAATTTAAAGCCATTTATCTCAGCAGTGAGTTTCTTTCTGCCAGCAAAAAACACAAGTCACCATTAGAATAAATGCAAGCAAAAAAGAAAACAGTAAATGTATCAAGACTTTTTTGTCTAAACAGTGGTTGATATTTTGTGAGCTGGGTAGAAGAACACAAGTTTGGTTCCAGATTTCTGCTCTGTCTCCAGGCATTATGCGGAATTATAAAATTCCATAATCAACACACCTAATTTAATCTAATAAAGTAAAAAGTGCCAAACCAGGTATTTGATGGAGCTACAAGTAAAACTGGCCCTCCACGAGGAAAGAGGTCTGGAATCGGTTAAGAGAACATCTTGTTGTACATAAAACCCATTTACTGTATTAATGTTTTTTGTGTTTATTATAATATTAGTGTTTTAACATTCACTTAACACAACTGCCCAGTATATATGTACATGTGTGTGTGTATGAAAGTTTCCATAATAATACTCAAATGGTGTAGGATTAAATGAGATTTCTTTTTTGTGTATGATCTGTTTATGTCTGAATTTAGCCCCACCAGTTTATCCTGAAGTTTTTTCCTAAGAGATAAGGAGAGGTTGGAAACTGCTCATCAGAGAAAGAGTATAAAATGTAGGATGAGGGATGTTTGTATACCTTAATCTTCAGCACATTTGTTTTTCCTTCATTTCGTGGACCTGAATAATTGCTTTGCTTCTAAATAATAGATATTCTTGTTTGCGTTGAATGTCTGCAGGAGCCTAAATGAACACTCAGTGCATGAAGGTCACACAATGGAAACTCCAAACCCTGATGACATTCTGTGACTCAGCGTTTTCTTCACATGGGATCTCTTTTCACACCTTCTTTAAGTTCTCCATTTATCGGGAGCAGTGCAACGTGTGCCCATAAAAGCATACGTTGCTCTGCTCCCGGTAAGTGGAGAACTTAAACGACATGTGAAAAGAGATCCCATGTGAAGAAAACGCTGAGTCACAGAATTTTGCTGTCTTTACGTTGTAGAAACCTCAGTCTTTTGTTGGAGCATGAGGTGGGCAGAGTCCATGGGCCCCTTAGGAAAGAGCGAGCACAGTGTTGTGGAACGTAGGAAAAAGCTATCACGTGTCTCTCTGGGTTTTATGGTACACTTTGCTTGGGGGAATCGTTCATTTATCAGTTGCGCTGCGGCACTTTGTGGGCGAGTTCTGTGTTTGAATGGTAATATATTCCAAAGAATGCCCCTCCAATCCCTCTACATGACAATGAGATAAATGCACTACCGTTCCATCCCATCCCACTCTCAAGCAGGCACGTGCGGGGGGGGGGGGTGGCGGAGGGGGCTTGAGCACCTGCCCCTTTCCTCTTGGGTACCCCAAGTGCCCTTTTCTTGATGCATTGTTTTCCAATATGTGTGCGCGTGTGGTGTGGAGTCCCACCTGTGCCCCTCCACAATAACATTTAACTATTAATCACAATTTTGCTAATTAAAAGGATCTGGCTTGCATCAGTCACATGATGGCCATTAACCAATCCTCACCCTCGACGGGCTGGTTACGAGACGCGCTGGTTATGAGCCAGGAACAAGCTCGCAAAGAGCACGCGCAGTTTTACCGGCTGGGCGGTGCGGAGCTGTAGGGGAAACAAATTAACTGGGAGACGCAGGCTGATGCAACAAAAAACAGTAAGTAGGGTGTACAGCGTACACTGTAATCTATAGCGCACAGGAGTATTAGGTTATTATGCACACATTGTTAAGCTGTCTTGTGGCAACTGACGAATTGAAACAAACGAGCCTGCTGTGTGTGCACTGTGTGCAACAGCACCACGAAACATTACCTGTCCTTTTATTAACTGCACAAGTAGTGGTGGTCATTAGCCGCTCGCTAACTGGGTAAGGATGTCGTGGGTCTGTAACTCTGTCCACCGTTTTAGGGAACATATTTCGTTTTAAAGTAGGTTACAGGACTTTTCCCTGCCTTTCTTGAGAGCTTATATTACTAATATGCATATCCACATGATTCTGGATTCTTATAATTACGATATTTAAAAAAAATCACTATATTTTAAAGAAAATTATAGATTATATTAGATTTATATTTTAAATATGACAAAAAGCTGATTTTACAGGATCACTACAGTTTAAACATTTAATAAGCTTTCTGCCTTGCACAGAGTGGATAGTCAAGCAAACTGAATCATCATAAATACATTGTTTTATATTTATTACTGTCTTTTTGTATTCTTATTGCTTTATCATTATAGCACTAGGAATAAATAATAAGGGAAGGATTCTGGATCAGCACCATGATGCAAACTTGTGGCAATAGTATATACAGCATTCTGGAGAAGGTATAAAAAGTCCCTGTATGTGCATGTGTGTGTGCGTGTTTTATGTGTATAGATTCTTTTTCAGTTATTACTCATGATATAACATTGTCCAGACCTGCCTCGTCAGGAGCGGAGGAGGAAACGGCGACAAAAGGAGCTATTAGATTCTTGATGAATGTGGGTTGTTGTTATTCAGCCTGGTTCTTTGTGCCCCTTTTTAACTTTGAGCACCCGCCCCTTCAAACATCTCTGCACGTCCCTGGGGAGCGCAAAACAAAAGGTACATTAAATATGTACAAAATATCGTCATCCATGTTCTCATGACATGACAGGCACTTTATTTTCCATCTTCCATTATTTTCCTCTTATATAATTTATTAAACAGACATATCACTTTATTCTGTAACGCCACCTTTAAGCAAATGCATTTTTAGGGCACCAGAAAATCACTTTAGGAATTTATGCCTCCCAAAGTCAAAAATGTCAGGTGGTGTGAGTGTCTAAACCATTTGTGCAGGTTAAGTAAAATGTCATTTAATCCTAAAAAATGATGAATAAAATAGTTTGACATTATTATATATTTAAAATCTTAAACATTATAATGTGTTAAACGGCAACTTTTTAAAGAATGTTTTGGAATCTGTAAATTCTAATTTCCTGGAGTGTCAGGTGGTTGAGAATCAAAGTACCTTTTTGCTTCTAGTAAAGAATGGGAAATGTACTGTATCTGATTCAGCTTCTGGAGTCAGGTGGTGAAAATGTGTTACTATAAAGTTTATTTAGAAGATTTTGGAAATGTTTGAATAAACATAAGTTCAGTTACAACATTTTCATCGGCTGTAAAAGTACAAAGACTAGTTTTTACACTTTTTTCCCCATCCCGCCCTCATTTTTTTCCCATTCATCCCTCTCTCTCTTTTCAGCAATTATCTTAAAAATGATTTTTTTTTTCAATGGATGGTTGCACCAGTTGACATTTTATTGGAGGTATTCATCATTCTGCTAAAAGTCAATTTATTCCATCATAAAATGTCAAGTTGTGCCACCACACGCTAACAAATAACAAGAATACTACTACTAATAATTAACAAATAATAATAAATTACTTCTTAAAGTATGTTTTCCACCTGTTCATATTCTGTGGAAGGCAACATTCATCATTCTGTTTAAAAGTAATTTATACCATCATAAAAGCTAAATAAAAAAATGAACATTCAAAGAAGACATTCTAGCAGATACATAGTGAAAGTGAAAATTCTGTCATACGTGAACACGCCACACTGTGAACAGCACGAAATTCTTCCTCTGTATTTAACCCATTCACCAAGTGAAGCGGGGGCAGCCAGGAACACAGCGCCCGGGGAGCAGAGTGTGGGGATGGTACCTTACTCAGGGAACCTCAGAGGTGCTTAGCAGTCTTGGGAATCGAACCCACGACTTCCTGATCACAGGGCGGACACCCTAACCACTAGGCCACCAGCTGCCCCCGAAATCAAAAATGCACAGCAAATCTTTTTCATGAAAAAATTTTAAATGATCCTATTTCGACACCACAGACAGCACTGTGCAAAAGTCTTAGACCCCTATGCAAACTATTTCAAGTGCTTTTTCTCTGCTTGTGATAAAATGTATTTCTGCTAGAAAACTGAACATAAGAATAAATACAAACAAACAAGAAAGCAGTAAAAAAAAAAGTATCGAGATTTTCTTTGTTTGTATAAAAGTAGTTGAGAGCTGGTGAGGCGAACACAGGTTTGGTTCCAGATTCCTCCTCGGTTCCTCCAGCCGTTGTTTGGATTTGTGAAACTCCATCAGCAGCTCCTGATTTAATTTAATGAGGGACTGGTTTCTGATGAAGAACCAGGTCACTGATTGAAACTACAAGTAATACGGAGCTTCCACAAAGAACACAATGATGTACTGAACATAAAAATCACAATATGCTGTTTAATGTTCTTTGTGTGTATTTAGTTTTATTTAGTATATTTAGTAATGTTAATGTGAAAAAACACTCACTGGTCATCTAAATAGTTTTTACAATAGATTTTCGCAGTACTGTACGTTGCACATTTTTGACAGGACTGTTGACCCAACTCAGCTGATCCTGCTGATGCTCAGAAGTTAGTCTGATCTATGAAGGTCCTACAGGGAGTTTCTTTCTCATCAGAAGACTGGATGTACAATTCAGCATCAGAAGAAAAGGGAAATTTGTTTCATAAACCAATATGTTTTTTTGGGGTGTATGTAGTAGTTAGAAACTACCAGTATTCTAATTCTGATCTCTCTGTCACAATTACATTATTTTTGTTATTTTGTATTATTTTTATTGTATTTATATTAATAAATAATCAGGTGAGCCCATTTTCATTCAGATGGCTACCAGAAGGCCTGCATATTAGTGATGCAGCATGGGCTTTTTCTTATCAGTTTGTCAGATTTTACCCTAGGATTGCATCCTCAGTCTCCAGTTAAAACAGTGACTCAGCACAGCCTGGGGCCAAACTATTTATATAATGCTTTTTATTTAAGTGGTTCTTCTATCATGATAACAGTTTTTCTTTAAATGGACTACACAATATGGACCTGCTGGTCCCTACTTTAGATAATGAATGAATGAATGGCATTACATGTTTCCCATCAAACTTGCACAGAGAAACTCTCATCATCTGAAACTGCTGAGACGCTCTGAGTCAGCGTTTGCTCAGATCTGTATCACTGTCTGTGTCCAGTGGGTTAGTCCTAGCATGAGGGACCTGTTTTGCAGGTGTTTACTAGTTTATCTTTTATTAACAGCGCATTTACACACAGACTCCCACCAGCTGTGTGGCCTAGTGGTTAGGGAGTTGCCCTGCAATTAGCGGGTTGTGGGTTTGAATCTCCAATCAGAAGGTTGTGGGTTCGAATCCCAGCGCTGCTAGTGTCATCCCTCCTCTCTAAAAGTATTCAGACTTTCCTTCTTATAAGTGAACTACTATAAGGTGCTCTCATCGTTGACGTCTAGCTTAATCTCTGCCCAACAGAAAGGGACCCTCTGGAGCAGCCATTCATGAGCCTATGGTCACTCTGTCCAATACAATGCATGAATTTGATCAATAAAAAGCTGTATTAAGCCATCAAGTAGTGGAGCTGTGTCCTCTGGAGTGATGGAGCTCCTTCCAGTGCCTTTGGGATGAATTAGAGTGAGATTTGAGACATACTGAGATTACTTCAGTTCTTATTAATACCCTCAACTTCAAAGAAATGCTGGATGAACAGCAGGTTGTTGCATTGGGCCATTTTTTTTCTTTAGCTCTTCTAGGACAACTTAAAACATTTACTGGAATATTTTTTCAAGAAAAAATGTTTCTAATTCATCAAAGAATAAAGAACGTGAAAATCTGCCTCACACTGTGCACGCCTGAAGATCCTCTTTAACTCTTAAAAGTCCAGTGTTATAAATGTATGATTTGTATATGTTACATCTATATTGTTTATAAATAAGTGCATACTGACAGAAAACATGCTTACTGTTCCTGAGGAAAATGGAAAGTGATGTTTCCTAAGAAACTGCTAGGTGGTTGTTATGGTATTCCAGGTGACTGCCAGGGAAGAGCTCTGGTGTTTGGTGTGGTTGCAGGAGTATAGCTAGTTGGTGTTGGTATGACAACTTAGGCAGTTGCAAGTTTACATTTACATTTACGGCATTTAGCACACGCTCTTATGAAGAGCAATGTACATCAGTGCTCAGGTAGTCCAAAAGTAGTGATGGGTGAATAGTGAAAACACTGTGCTAAATGTATTCAGCAATGCATTCAGTTACAACATATCAAAAATGTAATATAACATAAAATACTACATTTAAATCATTTATATAACACTTGCAGTTAGTTCAGCTTAAATCACATTGTCTTCACATTTGCATCAAATTTCTTTCTAGTCTCATCATGTTGCTCCACAGTCATTGCTTTTTGAATAAATTATACTTATAACTCACATTTCTGTTGAGTGCAAAAGGCCCTCAACACCTGACACACTCCGCTCTTTGGCATTCAACCAAATACAATCCACCTATGCAACCTTTTTATAAAGGTGTGTTTTCATGAAGTGTTTGCATCATATTGTCCATCCCCTATGCAAGTGTATTTCACTCTTTCCTTGGTGGCGACAGCACAAAGAGCACATGATATGGGATTTGTTGCCTTGTTTGATATGCTTAATGTACCCAGTTTTCTCTGGATTATTTCTAATCTGTAATTGAAGTAGATGAATACGTAATGCTCTGTAACATTGAGCAGTGTTATCCAACTGATGCTTAGTTCATTTTATTTGGCTCTGTGACACAGTTTGCTCTCCAGCAAGTCACACAGCTTATCCTCTGAACCTTCAGCTGTAGGATTAACCAAAGGATGGCAAAAATGTCTGTCCAGTCAGTCAGTAAGTCAGTCAGACTCTAGTAGACTCTAGCAGTAATAAGAACCAGTCGCCCAAAGCATTCAGTGCCTCTTCAAAGTACTTCACAGAAATGTTAAACCCTCATTAAAGCACATCTTGGTTGCTGATGCAACAGTTTACCTTCTGAGTGCAATGTGTGGTATATAAACACTCCAGTCACATGTTCAGCTCAAAATGTTTATTCATCAGATTCGAGTCAGGTTTACAGTTTAGTGCACACATTCAGAGAAGCGTTGCTTAGCCATTAACAGTCAAAGCACGGAGCTGATCATAATCTTTTCACTCGACAGCTTTAGCACAACTTGACATGACCATTACATACATCTCTAATTAGAATTTGAAAGTGATGGACAATGTAGGCCTTGGGTGAAACCTCAAGACAGATTTAGCTCTTGCTCCCCAGGGTGTGCTTGTCGAACAGGTACTCGGCCATCTTGTTGTTTCCAGCGTCCATCTTGGTGAGGTTGGTGATGTGGTCACCGAGCTTCTTGATGGCCTCCACCTGTTCGTTCAGGTAATGAGTCTCCAGGAAGTCACACAGCTGTTGGGACAAACAACTGAGATTAAACAAAAGAAATATTCATCTTAAATGGCAGAAAAGATGTTAAAAAGTGCCTCAGTGGATGTGACGGGCTCCATATTTTTATGGGTGAATTGGAGAACCAAATGTTTTGGTTTATCAAAGCAGTCATTGTGAGTAGAAACAGATCATTTACAGATGTGGTGCGGTGTGTGCCTGCCAGAGCCAAGCTGGTGTGGCCTAGGAGTAGAATATTAATGGAGGTCTAGAATAACCTAAACACTCACATGAGGGTCACCATTCTCAGAAGCGATCTTGTGCAGGTCCAGCAGGGCCTGGTTCACTTTCTTCTCCAGCTGGAGAGCACACTGCATGGCCTCCAGTCCACTGCCCCACTCCTCACGCTCAGGTTTCTGAAGACGAAACAAAAAGTTAGATTTCTGCACACAAACGGATAAAGTGAGAACTCCGATTTAGACCATTAAGCTGTAACATGTGGTTTCAGCATTCACAATGTACCTTGATGTCCTGGAGGAAGACGCGTCCACCTCTCTTGTTCTGGAAGGAGAGCAGCTTCTCTGCGTGCTCACGCTCCTCATGGCTGTTCTCCTTGAAGAAATGGGCGAAACGTTCGAGGGCCACGTCGTCCCTGGAGAAGTAGAAGGCCTGTTGGAGAATAAAACACCACAGGTAAGACTAGTCTAAAGGTTTTTTAAACCAATGTTTTCTAAGAGGTTTGTTGGAGTGGCAACGCTAAGTCAGATAACTCACCATGGAGGTGTAGGTGTAGGAGGCGTAAAACTCCATGTTCACCATCCTGTTGATGGCGGCCTCGCAGTCGCCGTGGTAGTTCTGACGGATCTGAGAAGTCTCCATTTCGGCTGAGTTTCTCCTTTTTCTTATCAAAACCAAAGTAGAAAAATAAATTCTGTTTTATGAAGAGCGTGGGATGGAGAAAGAAGTCCCGTTCAATCACTGTTGAAGCAAGAACTTCTTTTGAATCTTCCCGAAGATGTGAGACAGGAGGCTTTACTCTGAGTATTTATTGTCACAGTGGAAAAAGATACAGGGCAGCAGCAGCCAATCAGCTGCGAGAACCTAATGACAGCGTGACCGGGCAGAAATATGAACAGCCGGTCCCAAGAAAACCAGTAACACAGGGGAAGAGTCTCAGAGGAGGTGACGTATGTCCTGGTGATGAACAGTGACGCGGCTCTTTTCAGGTCTGTAACCTTAGAAGATGAAATGTAAACACAGCAGAGAGGATGATCACTGACCGGGATTGTAGTCGACCTGAAGGATTGTGACCCAGAGCAAGACCTTCTGCTTATGGAAGCAACGTTCAGAAATGCACCCCAAACGTTTTCCAACATTTCTGAGGACCCATAGACAAAAAATCATAAATAAATAAAAGAATCCAGGTTTAGGATGATTCACCACCTGGAGGTCCTACTGCTCTCTACTGTTTAGTGTTTCCTCTGCTCCAACACGTCCCCTCCACTCAGCAAAGCCTTGATAATTAGCTGGATCAGGTGTTTTGGAAGAATGGAAAACTCCAGGACCAGAGTTGGGGACTATTAAAAATATACAGCCGTAAGACAAACTGAAAAATATCTTAAATGAAATTTAGAGGCCAGAGTCAGAACTGGGTTAAAGCATCTCCAGAAAAGCAGATCTTGTGGGGTGTTCCCAGTATGCAGTGGTCGGTGCCTAACACAAGTGGTACAAGGAAGGGCAACTTGTGAACTGGCAGCAGGGCCGTGGGCACCCAAGGCTCATTGATGCACGTTGAGTCAGAACGGTCAGGGATCCCATGTTGACCCGTCTACCACTGAAAGCACCTACAGTGGGTGTGTGCACATCAGAACCGGACCATGGAGTAATGGAAGAAGCTACGAAGAAGGTACCTTCTTGTGGACAGCCGGGTGTGTTTGTCACTGACCTGAGGGAGAGACTGCACCAGGATGGAGTTTGAAAAGAAAGCAGAGCAGAAGCTCTGGGCAAGGATCTGCTGAGAAACCTCAGGTCCTACATTTATGTGGATGTTACTTTGACATGGACAGACTACAAATATTGAACTATACAATGCAATTTCAGACCATTTTGGAGGTCCTTTAAATCATCCTTGAAGGTTTTTCATTAAATAAAATATTTTTTTTCATAATTTTATTCATTAGTTTGATTTAATCATTTTAAGAAATAATCTGACAAGTTCCAGTGGCTACCAGAAGGCCTGCATATTTATGATTCAGCACGGACGCTTTCTTCCCTGTAATCTGTTTATCTTCTCATGTCAGCAGTGTGGATTTTCCATTGGAGTAAACTGAGATCAGTTAAAACAGAGACTCAGCATGTGTAGCTCAGTTTGGGTTAATAATGCATATTAATACATTCATTTAAACATGGTAACAGTTTTTTTTTTACTAAACACAAGGTGAACCTGCCTGTCATGTCTTTAGAAGATAAATTATGTGATTACATTTTTTCTCATTAAACCTACATAGAGAAACTCTTACCATCAGAAACTGTGCTGAGACACTCTGAGTCAGCGTTTGTTCAGATCTGTATCACTGTCCATGTCCAATGGATTAGCCCTATCAGAAACTATGAAACCAAACGACTTAATTTCACCCTTTAAAATTACCTTCCTTTTGACCTTAATTTCCCATACAGGAAATTAGGGAAAATTAAGGGAAAAAGTACATGTTTCCCTCACTGTTTCAAATTTGACCCTTAAATAATAGAACCTCCTGAATTAACGTCTTAAGTTTAAGATTAGGGGGTTTCACATTCAAGCTTTAAATCAATTTTTAAGGTAAAATTAAGGGGTTGGTTTCACAAATGAATGGCTACTTAATTCAAATGAAGGGTTTGGTGGATTTTTAAGGGTAAAGTAAGGTAGGGGTAAGTACATTTTAAGTACATTGTGTTTTGTAATGAGAGCGTATGACTTCTGACCCTCTGCTGTCCCCATTAAGGAACTGTTCTGAAGGGGTTTCCTAGATTATCTTTTATTAACAGTATATTTACACATAGATTCCCATGTAATAAAAAAATACAAAAAAATGCATTTTTGTATACAGGGACGTTTCTAGGCATAGGCAGCCTAGTTCCTCCCCAAATATATTCACTACGTCTAATAAGTAAACTCAAGTACTTTACAATGCCTCTATTTCCTAAACCCCCTTTTCTTTAGATATAAAGAATTTTAATTTCTTTGATGTAAAAATATAGGCAGTTTTCCTGGGACAGATTGAGCCTTAGATTGAACTAGCAGAAACTCAACTATTCTTTACAGTGGAGGTAAATGGAAATGGGGTCTTGATCAAGTGAAGTCAGTTGGGTGTTTATTGTCATTTCAATCAATCTGCACACCGTACACAATGAAACACAACAACAGTCTTCCAGGGCCAGCACAAAAACAAAAAGAACACAAAACCACATAAGTGCAAGCATGACAGGACTACACAGAGTGCAAAATGGAAAAGTGCAACACGAGCAAACAATACAACATTACTGGACAACATACAGTGCAGTCGACTAGAACATTAACCTGAGTCATTAAGTGTCCAAATTATTCAAAGACTGAAGTAGAGAGCAAGACATAACTGTACAAAAGAGTCATTAAAAGCAGCAGCAGGATATATATGCAGCTCTGGAAAAGCAGTAAGAGACCACTGCAAAAATGTTCAGTTGCTCAGGTTTTATCTTTTATAGGTGGAAGTATTGAATTGAACAGCTTTGCCTTAGTTTTTAAGAACTGCTGAGAATATGTCTCCTAATTTCCAAGTAAAAATATTGTTCTTTAAAGCATAATTTTAAAGGAAATGACAAAAAATCAAGAGAAACGATGCAGTTTACAGAGCTTGAATAATTCAAAGAAAACAAATCTCTTGTTCACTCAAACAAAATGGCAATAATTACCTTTGACAAACTTCTAGTACTGTTTTACCATCCAGCTGGTCTCATTGCAAGTGGAGAGTGCTGATTACAGCAGTGGAGAAAGTTGAGCACTTCTCAGAGTCTGCTGTCATTAAACCACCTCCGTGACCAGTTCTGACTTGGTAACTTTCTCCAGAACTGAGCCACTCTGAATGTTGCTCGCTTTATTTACATTTTAACCATTAATGATGAAGTTTCAACGTTCAGTGGGATTTCTCTCAAATAACACTGATCCGATAGGTCTGTGTGTAACCATGCAGATAACCTACAGTCTTAACAATAATACATTTTATTTATACCGCACTTCACATGGAGGACAAATCTCAAAGTGCTAAAAAGTAACAATGTACTAACTTATAATGTAATCTGTTCAAAAGTTATAACCAGAGAAACGTCCATGTTCTTTTTGGAACTTCTGAGAGCTGCCGCTGAAGTGTAATCCCAGCACTTAAAAAGTGAAAAGCGATTTGGTTCAGAGCAAAGGCATGCCAGGCGATGCTGCACTGGACCTTCACAGTGAATGGATTACAATATTTTTAGGTTTGAGGAGGTGCGTTTTTCTGAATGATGTTGATACAGTGCAACCTAGCCACTAAAGAGAGACAAACTCTGTTCCTGCAGTAACAAACATCAACACATCAATTCCCAGCTCTAAATGTTTATTCATCAGATTCAGTTACAGTTTAGTGTGAACAGGCAGAGATCCTCCATCAC
>JBBPCX010059433.1:0-14260 GCA_037974365.1 Hydrocynus forskahlii | reverse complement strand
ATACACACACACACACACACACACACACACACACACACACACACACACACACACATACATACACACACTCTCCTGCAGATTGTACAAACAGTAAACTGAAAACCAGGAAAAGAACTTTTTTCCATTGCTGAAAATAGGTGGTGCAAACCACTTTCACCCAAAAATAAGTGGGAAAAGCACGTTTTCAGGGGATTATTATTTGTTAAGAATTTTAGTCCTTTTTTATAACTGACCTGAGCTTTAGTGTCAGTTATAAAAGTCTGGACTGCTTTGTTGCTCCAGGTTTTGTCGCTTTTCTGGCCACCATAACCATAGCCACAGCCATCTCAGTCTCTCTCTCCACTACACAGTTTTAAGGCGACTCGCCCCTGTGCTTGCTCTCCCCAGACATTACAGAGGTGACTTGACCACAAAATATATCGATTAATACTCAGCCCTTGATCAACCTATCAAAAATCTGAATACACACACACTACAGTGGATAGGAATAGACATTTTGACGTTGGAACCACGCCAATATTTCAAAAACTGTAGGAGAAGAGGCGCCAACTTCCAGTTATTAAAAAAAAAGAACAATAATTCTGCAATCTCACTAATTATAATCGATAATTAACTGGCGGATGAGTTGGACGGTCCACTCTCCCATGACTCAAACTCCAAAAGCTGATGGGGAAAACAAAGACAATGAAGCTTTTTTGAATTAATAATCTAATATGCAGGCTTGGCATTTCCCTTCGTAAATCCACAGATTTCTCCAGAGAGAAAAACACCCGGGGCCGTCTTTATTAGCTCAGAATACATTTATTAAACAATGACATCATTCAGACTTCCTTTTTCCCTTCTCATTCACTACCAGATCCAACGTGAGGAGCCCTTTGTAACAGAGGTATGGGGGGGACATTACGTGAGGTTGCCAGGTAATTCTGTTTAAAGCGGGAAACATGGCGGACGCGCTGGGATGATCGGAGATCGGGGACGTCTACTCCCACATCACTAGGCCTCCGCGGTCGTGGGCAGGACTCGGACGTACAGGGTCTTGGAGTTCAGTTCCTTCAGAGAGCTTTCGGTGAGTTCTGAAACAAACCGAGAATATTTGACATCAAACAAAGATGGACTGTGAAAAAGTTATGACACGCTTATTTATATGTGCACTAAAACTGACTAAAAAAATTCAATACTTAGGCCTGTTCTCTGTAGAAGCTGTGTAACGTCATTTGACCAGTTAAAAATTTGACACAAGACTGTGTGTAGGCAATAGAAAAAGTCTATGGACAAAAGCAGGCCCAATATTGATGAGATTCTCTATAGTTAAGTGCTGCTTAATGACTGATAAAACCCCATTTTGTGAGTGTATGTACTGAAATGAAAGTTTATTCATTCTTGAATTAATTCCTGAATGTCCTGGATTTTCATTCATTATGCGAAATAGGGATGGGTACAGTTAGGACTGTACCAATACTGATACAGATACTGCTTATCAATACAGATACATATCGATACTCTTACTGATCCCACTCTCCATAATCTGGTGCAGAAAAAAAGACGCCACATGAAAAGCTGTGAGAAGATTCAGCAGGTATGTTTAATTGCTCCACGGCCACGTTGGTATGGAGCTGGAGATTAAGGACGCGTTCGCATTTTAGTTTGTTAAAAAGAACAGCAGGACTCAGAAAACGCTGATTAACTACTTTTACTGCTGCGAATAATGATGTCCAGGGAATAAAAACAACCTCAAAAGCAACATTAAACAAAAAAACTCCTGAACGTAAAAAAAAAAAACCGCACTCTTGCCAAGCATAAAATGAACAACCTCGAGACCTCTGTTAGACTTGCCTGAGTAATTAGGAAGCATCTTAATGCACATCACACACACAAGCACCCAGGGGATCTGCTGCAGTTCAGGAGATTATGGTTAAAATCCCTTTCAATATTTGTAAATGAGAAGCTATCAGGAACACACAGCCTGTCCGGCCCTCACGCGTCCAGAAACGCGTCAATACGAGCATGAGCCGACCTCAACAAGGTCATTCCTGACCAACATTTGGGTCCATATTTACTCAGCCTTATCAAAACATCTTCATTTAATTATATATTTTATCACACTATGGTGTAGGGATGGGTATGATTAAGACTGTACCGATACTGATAGTGTGCTGATACTGCTTATCGATACTGATACTTATCGATACATTTATTGTCCACAGTTTGGTGCAAAAAATAAAGACGTCACATGGAAAGCTGTAGAAGTTCAGTAGTGATTTTACTGAGCTGTTTTGGAAAAATGTCAGTGTCATTGATTCCACAGATTTATGCTGTAATTGTGTTTCCGTCCCTCTGTGTTTTTTCACTACAACACGATGCATTTTGCAAATTCATCAAACAGCCACTAGGAATCCTCAACAAAAAGTGCTAACTGCTAGCTGGTCTACAAGGTAATCAGATGTTATGTAGCAGAATAATGAACCTCAGTTGGTGGTCAAAAGTTGAGGAATCCACCTCAAAGCCATTGCAGTCTTTAGTTCCACCTTCAGGTTACATAACTGGAAAAGGGTTTCCAAGTCATTTCATTTTAAATGGACTTGCTTACCTTGTTTATGGTACTATATGCAGAGCTGGTCCTGATGACCCTGGGGCCCTATACGAACCAAAGACCAGAGGGGCAGTTTTGCTTTGTTAACGGAGGATGACCATTTTGTCTACAGAGAAAGGGATAAACGTTTTATCAACTGGGGAAATTAGTAACCATATTGTCAACAGAGGATGACTTCTGTCAACGGGGGAAAGGGGTGACCGTTTTGTCGACAGGGGAAAGAGATGGCTTTTGTCGACGGGGGAGAGGAATTGACCATTTTCTCAAAGGGGAGAAGGGATGTCTGTTTTGGTGGGATGTTTTTTCTGTTTGGTGACCTGAAGAATAGTTGCACCACCCTCTCATTACAACATTGTCATTTACTTTGATATGAGGGGGATACGGGGCACTTCATAATTTGTGGTCTCCTTGCATACACCTTGCATTGTGAACATACAGGGCTGACCAGCTCCCACTTCTGACAAGTTAACATTGTGTTACTGTAAACATGAATGTGATTTTTTTTTTATTCAGACTGACATCATCTGTGACGTTATTGCCAACTGCATAACATTTATCACCTCTTCGCTGTCATGCTTCCAAATTCCAGCAGAAATGGGCATCAACGGGACCAATAGTGAGCCTACCTTTTTTCTGTCTTGGCACCAAAGTCTTGCTCCTTGTTACACTTCCAGTGAGGGAAAAAATGTGCAAACTTTATCTTTTGCCAAAAATATCACATCCAGGTTACACTGGTATCAGAGTCTGAATCTCAACAGCATCGTTGCAGTGATAACAGTGAGATCTGATCTGATTGAACAAATCCAATTTTCATTTTCCCCCCATCTGTTCACTCGGTCTGGACTACCAAAGCTAAGACCAGTGGGAATGATGAGAAGCCAAAACACTGTTGATCGAAAACGCAGTGTAAAAAGCACGGAGGGTTCCTTCTGGCTCCGGCTGTCTACCTCATTTAACCCGGCCCCGAAGCAAATGCATCTTCCAAGGGGTTCATGCATGCTGTTGATTTACTGCATGGTTCCTGTCGATGCACCAGATAAGAAACTGAGCCTTAGTTACAGTACAGAAGATTAGTTTACCTTTGCTCTATGACGTCGCGTTAGAGTAGCGAGTCCTGCTCGTCATGCCATGCCGCCAGAGTGGAGTGTCAAGTCACCAGTGATTGAAACCGAGCCCACTGGTGCTCGGGTTACTTACTAGAGAGGGAGTCTGAGAGAGACAGACAGGTAGTCCAACTCCATGTTCAAATATAATTGCCACCTTCCCCACTGCTCTCAAGCAGCATGCAGTCGTAAGATATCAATAATCCACCATGATCGAAACGTTCAGGCGACCGACGGGATCTAACAGCTGCCTGAGAAGAAACGGCTTGTTGAAAGAGACGGATCCACCTTATCTGAGGCCCCGGAGGGCTTACTGTAGCCTCATAAAAGAAAGTGTGAATACCTCTTTATAAAAAAGAAAAGTGTCGACGTGGCTCAGGCGCCTGTAATCTACTCAGACGCAGTCTCCAAAAAAGCAGAGATAGAACCCAAATCCATTCGGAGGTGCTAATGAAATTCCTTCAAGTTGTGGTCATTACTATTCAGTCACTGTTCACAAACAACGTGGCTCGAATAAACACCCCGGGCCTTTAGTTATCAGCACCATGCAGTCCATTTCATATTTCATCGTGACTTTTGTATTTATCCACAATCCCCCAACTTTAAAGCAAGAATCCACTTACAGACCTTCATGACGAACACTAAACTCCCCTAACTTCTCCATACTGGTACGGATAGGGACCCCTGCAAGAAACGGGTGCAGGTATAAGCCCCAGTGCAGCATTCTCTTTAAATTAGACCAGAGGTATTATGGTGGGTAACAGAGGTACTCAGGCACCTGCAGAGCAACGGGAGCGGAGAGAGGGTGAAAGGGGAGAGCACACTTAAAAGGATTAGTCACTGCTCCAGTCAAACTGATCTTAGTTCAGGGGCCTCGGCTTAACCCCCGTCCAAATATCAGGAGTCAGGGTTCAGGCGGAAAATGTTAACACCACAGGATGTGGTGTGACGGGTGGCAAAAATAATCCTCATTAACTATGATATTCACAGAAGTGATGAAACAGAAGTGTAGATTGTAGGCCCCACTCACAAATGTGTTCTAGATGCGGTCGCAAAGTGGAGCGAGCTTAAAAGAATGTTCAGAGTATTTTTCTCATTTCTGCATTACATGTTACACAATGACAACATGTACAAGTGTCTCTCATCCTTTTTTCAGCACAACCCAGCCAATATGATAAAAGGATTATTTTATAATATAACCTATTTGGACACAACTGACCCCCCCCAGAACTGAAAACTTTCAAATAACAGTTTTTTTAAATCAATGCCTTATTTAAAGCTCCAAACACCATAAAGTTTATATATATTTTTTATTTAAAGCTTGAGATCTCTGATTCTACACAATGTAAAATCCTAAAATGTCCTCAGCTCCACAGTCGACCCAGAGACACTAAGCCTCTGAATTAGGATGTACTTTTGTTTAAGACCATGTTTTAGCAGCGCTGCGCTTTTACCGCGCCAGCACCTCATTCGGGAGCTGAGGGATTATTTGTATTGTTATTATACATATATTACACATGTAAAGTGAAGTTTTTGCACAGCCTGTCAATCAAAACATACCCACACACACACAAACACAAACATATCTTTATACACACACACACGCACATACAGGATGTCCTCGGGTTACGACAGTCTTGACATTCAACTTCTCACTCCCATAAAAACTTTAAAAATTGAGGCGTGAGTGTTTTGGTTTACACCGTTAGCGTCGTACTTACGGACTACGTGGGAGAACTAGTTTGGTTGCGTGTGGCGGATGAATACGCAGTAACGTGGCGTATGAGTGAGTGAGGTGGTGCCGCCCAGTACAGGACGGTGTACAAGTACAGTATATTTATGTCCTTTTCCTTTTTCTGTGGCTAAGGTGTGTTTTTATATTCTAGATTATGATTCTACAGCTGTGTTAGGATCGGTTAGTGAGGCTAAGGTGTGTTTCACCTGAAATGACTAAACGTGTTTCAACCCTCTGCTGCGCTCTCTAGTCGTGTGATGGAAGTCGGAAGGAATGTGGATTTTACAAGAGCTGAACGCACCGAAAGTCCAATGTGTAAAGCATGAAATATCCCGTTTTGTGCAAAAAGGGAGAAAAAATTGTCTCTTCGTACGACTTTCCTTCGGGTCGTTTAGCGCGGACTCCACCTACCTTCTGTAAGATCCTCCTCCACGTAGAGCTTGAGCCTCCTGCCCCTGAGGCCGAACACTCTGGCCGCCTCGCCGAAGAGTCCAGCGTACTGAAGTCCATTCTGACCCACAGGATTAGCGAGCAGCAGCATTCCCACATCCCCACTCTGGCATTCTGCAAGAGGAGGGAAGATCAGTGTTAATTAATCACGCCTGTTTATCTTCTTGGTCTTCTTGGTCTTCTTGGACGGAGAGTGGACGTGTGGGAGGCCTTTTTAATTCCAGACCTGTGATGATACAGGCCTTTATTATACTGAATGGCATCGCAATCACAATAAGTGGCAGAGTAATTGCAATACTGATACTTTGTCCATATTGAAGATCATCTCTAGAGGCAGAAAAGGCAATTTGGGCTCCATCAACTACTTTTCAGATGCATCTAAAAAATGTCCACAAAAAAGCAACACTCAGTGTAATATCTCAGGTTTTAAACAATGACCCTATTGACCCGTGGCGCCTTGTCTTAAGTCATTTATTGCTACGTTCAGTCTTGAAAATTTAATCCACACTTTGCTGAAGTCCCAGAAGAAAGACTTTAAAAGATTAGAGGGAAATTTGGGAATTGGATTAGAGAGGTCTTGTGTCATATCCATTTGGAAAAAATTTGACATTCTGTTGGTGGCTTCGCTGGGAAGTTCTACCTGGCAACCCTTCATTTCTTCTGTTGAAAGTACGGCAGCTTCCAAAATCACCACATAACTATTATGGCTGTGGAATATAGGTGTGTAACCTGAAATTTACTTAACCAGATATCTATCCATCTATCTATCCATCTATCTATCTATCTATCTATCAGTCTGTCTGTCCGTCTTATCTGTATATCTATCCATCTATCTGTCTATCTATCTATCTGTCTGTCTGTCAATCTGTTTATCTGTCTGTCTACCCTATCTCTGTCTATCTATCTATCTATCTATCTATCAATCTATCAGTCTGTCTATCTATCTATCTACCTATCAATCTATCAGTCTGTCTGTCTATCTACCTATCTCTGTCTATCTATCTGTCTACCCATCTGTCCGTCTGTCTGTCTATCTATCTATCCATTTCCCCCTCTTTTTTCCAGTATTATGGGGCTGGGTGGGTCGGTGGGTATGGTTCTGTTATGTTTGCTCCAGTATTTCTTTGTTTTCTCTTGTTTTTGCTCTAGTTAAATTGTTCAAATTATAACAATAAAAAGACTTTGATTAAAAAAAAAAAAAAAAGGTTGAAGGGAAGATCTACCTGCAGGACTTGCGTTTGTGAGTTGCAGGTTGACGTAAGGACAGATGAGAGAGTCCGAACTCCCTGTCTCTTTGGGACTGGCCCCTGAGGTGACGGACAGGGTCTTCCCACTCAGAGCCAGGAGGTCACTGCTGGCCTTCAGCTCTGTAAGGAAACACAATCAACAGTCTGGTTCATTTACATCACACTGACTCTTCAAGGGGACGTCCCATTATACTCACGCACTTTACCTTCTGTTTTCGGCCACACTTATGCCCTGTTATTGGATAAGCTTATGAGTCACCACTCGCTCAGTGCGGTTCTATACTGCTAACTGCATCCTGTGTCATAATGTATTGGTAGGGAAATGTCTTAAACAACTTCACACGGAAACCTCTTCTTCAGCAGATAGAACTTTTATTCTTGCAAGAAGGAGCAGTGGAGGGCCAAAGCCTCCAAACCTAAAGGGTTCAGAATCTTCTCAGCCCTTAGATAGGGCTTTGGAAGAGATCTTACACAATATGATTGTATTAAGAAAAAGGAAACAACATTAAGTGTCCGGTTTATCAGGGCTGCCAGTCTTGCTGACGAGCCTTTTCCACAAGGCGGTTCTTCTTCTCGAGCACAACAGGCCATCCAGTTGTGGCCCATCTTCTACCTTGGTAACTCTCACTTCTCCATTTTCACACAAAGAACACGACCCAATAACCCTTCTACAGAAACACACACACACTATGTGCCATATATTAATTTTTTAATCATGTTACATTTTGTTCCAACATATACTTAAAGTGAAACACTGGTCACTATCCGGTTACATTACATTACGGTTAAAGTCCTATATTGTCTATGCATTGTATTGTTTCAGATTTACGACCCAACAGGATTTACAACACTACTGTTACATTGCATTTCTATTTGTTGTGCCTTGCAGTTTGTTCGGTAAAATATGGTGCAATATTAGTCGTCTGGAAAGTTTGCATCCAGTTCACACTACACTATTATACTGTTTCTATCATTACGCTGTAACTGCCTTCTGTGCACTATCACACTGACGGTTTAAAACTAGTCATTCTGGAAAGTTTGCATCCTGTTCACACTGTACTGTTACACTTCTGTACTGTATAATTACTGTATTGTCTCACATTTAGATCCCGTTCACATTAGACTGCTGCACTGCTATATTGTCTACTTACTGCATTGTCTCTGTCGTAACCTGCACTTTGTTCAATGTTATGTTGCACTGTGGCCCTTGGGGAAACATCTCATCACACTCTGTACGTGTTCACAGCTTAATTGAGTCAGAGAACCGAATCTTACTATATGTTTGGATCAAATTTGGGTCCTTTGGTCCAGGTCGTGGGTGGCGGGGAGAAAACTTAAGCTTTGAGGAAAATCCAATAAAAACAACTATACAACAGAAAATGATATAGGCGGTTTCCTGTATTTTGCCAAATGAAGGTAGCAAAACAGCAAACCACCGCTGCCAGTCAGTGGATCCACGCCGTGGGACTGTTGGAGGCCTCTTTTATACTTCTGGGTTTGTGCTCCGATGGTCGTGAAACCAGTTGTCCATTCCATCACCTGGGCTACTTTTGTACCAGGATAGCCTCTAACCAAATATAGTACTGGTCATGGTGTCTTTGTAAGCAACCCAGGTGTTCAGCTCTGTTTCACAGGACTATTTAAAGAAATACCCTTCAAGCTAAGGACAGACATAGAGATAGAACATTATACCATATTCTGGCGTATCCACTGTCATGTCATGTATTACATATGATTTGTATGATCCACTATATACACCACCAGTCAAAAGTTTGGACACACCTTCTCATTCAATGATTTCCTTTGTTTTTATTATTGGCTACATTGTAGATTAATACTGAAAACATCACCTATTGCTCTGATGGCAGCTTTACACGAACTGGAATGTTTAATTAACAGGTGTTTCTTCGTTCATTAGTGGAATTTCTTGCCTTCTTAATGTGTTTGGGATCATCAGTCGTGATGGTCGGGTTGGTCCACAGTTACTGATCCTGTTCCTCTACGGTTCTACAGCACATTATGGCAAGAACCACTTAACTAAGGAAAAAAACAACGATCCATCATTACCTTATTACAAAACATATTTGTAATAGTTTGTTTAACTCTTTTTTTTTGTTCACTGCATAATTCCATGTGTTCCTTCATAATAATAAAAACAAAGAAAAAACACTGAATGAGAAGGTGTGTCCAAACTTTCGACTGGTAGCGTACAAAATCCTCTATATGGGCAGAGGCTTCTTTCACACTTGGTGGTCGGCTTTGAACCAAACTGGAAAGTCTTAAGCTCTGGACCAAACAAGGTAGGTATGAAAACACCCTCAGGGTCTCGACCACGTCCCTGCGAGATGATTATTCCATGTTTACACACGCAGGGCCGTAAATCAGCGCCAGCACAGTGTGTAACGCAGCGCTGCATTGTGCCTCGTCTTTTAGTCATAATTAATGACGGCGTTAATGGGCATTCATCAAGCTCATCAGCGCGGTCCCTCTCAACACCGCTCCTAATCTTTCTAAGCTTCTCATTAAGGGCTCCTCTGCGCTTCCGTCGCCATCACTTCACATCTGTTGTGCTGGCAGTCCTGACTATGATCCCTCATTTCAATCAGTTCTTTCTCTTTCATTTTATGGGCCAAACAACATCAGGACGGGACAACAAAGCACCGCTCCATCATGAAAGCAGCACCGTGATTAATCACCCTCAGTGTCGTCAGTAAAAACTGCAGAACATGCAAAACTTGTTGAATGTTTACACGTCGCTCAGGTCATAAAGTTTCTGTAGGTCACCTTTCATCCACCCTAAGATATCTCAGAAAACATCTCCTGTAGAGGTGGGAGAAAACACTGGTTTCACAATATTTTTTGGTATAATACTTCGGTGCCAAGTATCGATCCTTAAATATTTCATATTATTTCATACTTTTCACAATGTACTTAGTATACTTTTAATACTATTCATTTGGTAAAGATGTCTACTCGGGTAACATTGGTCCTGAAGTCTACAAGGTGGCACCAGACCTTGTTCTTCTCTTGCGCCAAAGAACTGAAATAGTTTCTGATCATGGAATAAACATCATGATTGATGACTCCCCACGTGCTCCTCCCCCATCCAAGGGCAACTGCTGTTTAATGGTCCGGCGAAGGCTCTTGTTGTTGCAGACTCTCAGCTGCGCTTCCAACAAACTCTACCTTTATTGACTCTTAACTGTACCAACTCTGTTAGCTGTAGATGGCCAACCTGTGACAACTTTGGTTGTAAAAAGCATTATATAAATAAAAATGAATTTATTTGATTGATGGTATAATATCATCGACTCTGTGGAAATTCCCACACATAGCAGGCAGGACTCCGGATAGATATTATATTGTTCTGCATGTAATTAATTAATACTCGTTAGCACAAGAAAATAATTTGCGTACTCGTTATATTGGTATTCAGTTTGTCATTTTGTATAATAAATCATAACCAGGTAACGTTAGCGAACGGTTGAATAGAGTCCCCTCGTTTTGAGACAAAACGACAGTATTTACATCAACAATATTCACATCTTCTTCATAGATAAGAGAGTCGGCCAGCTTTACATTAAACAGAACAGAGAGGTCAACTACTGCCGAGACCGCTGAAGTTCTGCTGCACCAAAGAAAGAGACTTTAGGAAGGTGGTGCAGTGACAGATTGGAGCTTCTGTGTGTCCTGGAACCTTCCCTTATCTCCACTCTCTCACACACACACACACACAGCACTAACTTCCCTTCACTGGAGCAGAGCTCCATCTCCATCCGTCGGTTCTCCACAGGAGTCCGAATCAGCAAGCAGAGTTTAAAACAGATATCAAGCCTGAAAGGACCCGACAGAGAAGAACGAGGGGCTACGAAACGTCACCGGCAGTGAGGACAACTTAGCCCCTATGTGGCAGAGCGATCGATGTGGACCGTGCGATCCAGAAACGACTCAGGACAACCTCCTGCAGTTCACTGGACGCTTCAGAGACCCCAAAAATGCAACGGTTTTCAGATGAGCCTGTAGCTGATTGGTCAAACCTGTCCTCCTCCCTGATACTGAGGGTCTAAAATCAAATCAACCAACTAATGCAGCAAACAACTGAGCTAGCTTAAATCCCACCAACCTGCATGGCGGGTGGAGTGGGGGTTGGGGAAGGGTCAGCCATAATAAAGGCAGACTCGTCAACAAGGGTATCGACAAGTGGGGCAGCTGGAGGCCTAGTGGTTGTGGATTCAGCAGTTAGTGTCATCACTGAGGTTTCCTTTGAGCAAGGTACCGTCCCCACACACTGTTCCCCGGCGCCCCTCATTGGTGGCAGCCCCCTGCTTCATACTGTTCACACTGTGTGCTGTGGTGTGTTCTTATTTTATCATCGCCTCCTACTTTGAGTTTCACATTCAAGGAGGCCCTGAATTACTTTAGAAATTTCCCATTCACCCTTATAAACCTACCAAAAGCTCAAAATTATCTCAGAGTTGTTCCCAGACAGGTCAGAAAATGTGACATTAACTGCATGAACACTACAGGACAGAATTTTGGGCCCGTTCTTGGATTTCTAAAAAATAAACGCAGATCTTTCTTTACAAGAAAACATTAGAAATACTTTAAACAAATGCAGCTTCAATATTTTTTTAGTCTGCAGAAACATTATTTAGCCACAAAGGATCCAACTATTGGTTCTAAAGAGACACATCAGGTCTAAAGTCACTTTGTGTTGATCATGAGGAAAAAAAAAAAGTATCACTCAGTTCTTCAACCTCACACAGTTCCTTCTGGTTTATGGATCATTGGACAAAATTTAATTCTTTACCAGGAAAATGATCCCAAGCTTCCTCAGAACTGTTCCAGAATTCTCTCCAGTACAGAGAAGAGCAGAAAGTTTAGAGAGGGATGTCTCGTCCTCCCCAGTCTCCAGATCTTTCTCCCATTGAGCTGCAGGGACCAGCTGGAGACCCACAAGTTCCAAATGATTTGGAAAATCAGACACAACTGTTTCTGCTGGAAAAGGTGCTGGACACAAGTTATTTCTGAAAGTTGCTGAAAGGATGTGGTGCATCTGTGCTACTGTGATAAGGGGGGGGGTTGTTTTGATTAAGCTCTCTCAGAAACTTTCACATCCTTTAAATGTGCATAAAGTTACATTTGTTTTCTAATAATAACATTTTGAAAGAGCAGTGTGTCATTTATATTTTTAAGATTTCCAGTGGTGGGCCCAAACTTCTGTAGTGTAAAATAGCTAAAACAGTATTAAAGCCTCAATTGTGTGTATTTGTTTCAATCTGATGACAAATGAACACTTTACACTTGATTTTAATGAAATGCTTATTAGCCATGTGCATCAGAAACGTGCATCATTCACTGGACTCAAGCAGCAGCATAGATCGTTATAAAATGGCTATAAAACCTCGACTGTGTAGTTGCAATGACGTCAGTGTATGGAGACAGACAAACATTGGTTTTATGCCCAAAAAAAGTACAAAAATTAAATAAATAGAAAATTACTTTGAATCTTCTGACTCTTCATTCAGCGCTGTGTTTTATCACTGAACCACGGAGGGGGCGGGGTTAACTCACTGCCTCTCACCAAGCCAGTTATGGTTAAGGACAACTGAAAATAGGTGGAACGACTCACTCTCGCTCGAAAACGGGTGGGAAAACTATGTGTAGCCGCAATCATGAGCTAATTATTTTTAATGAAACCACAATAAACAGAGACACATGTCTTTTCATAATGGACATAGCTCCTCAGGACGGATTTTTTGCTCCGTGTTTCTGTCTGCCACCGCCGTGATATCACAGACTCGCTCTCCACTACACACTTTTAAGGCGACTCACCCCTCCACTCTCTCTCCTACATTACAGAGGTGTATTCAAAAATCTGAATACACACGCGCTACATTGGATGTTAGAACATTTTAGAGACGGAATCTGCCAAAATTCACTATGAGCTTGGACAAGAAACGACGCCAAAATTCAGCTATAAAGTAAATAACAACAACAATAATAAAATTACAACTTAAGATGAACAACAGTGTGATTGCTGGCGCTATCACACTAATGCCTGAAGGCCGTCATGAAGGTACTGAAGGTAATTAGAACCACCACCAGACATCACAACAGCTTCTTCCCACAAGCCATTAGACTGCTGAACTCAGAGCCTGCATGTAACATCAGGGGTCTGAACAGGGTCTGACCTCACACAGAGACTGCTATAAGAAATGCACACAACACTTTTTTAACTATCCTACACTCACTGCACCGACACATTCCAAAACTGCACAAAAACATGCTTTAAAAAATTGGTAAAAAAAAACCCTCCTCTACCTCAGAACACACACTCATTTGCACTACCTGCCTGTTTTGTACTTTGCAGTTCTTTGCTTAGATGCTGCAATATAATGTGGCGGTAATTTCTTGACTCTGCTCTCCGTCTGTCTTTGTCTTACACTATTCGCTTCAGAGAACACTATTTCAAGCCTCTGTGTACTTGTGTATGTGGCTGGGCTGACAATCAACTCTCTTGAATCTTAATGAAGGGGAGGCCAGTCATGCCCTCAAACTCTTACCCGTCGTCCCACTGTACACAGTCAGAGGCGCATTGTTGAGTTTGAAAATGCTTCGGCAAACCATCTTGAGCTTCTCCACGTCCAGTCTGTTGTCCCCCTTGGGATTCTCCAGAAGCACCACACCCTCTGGAAAGGAAAACCATCAGGCCATTTGGAGAAACAAACCAAGCGTGAACAGTGTTTTTGGGGCAGATATTAGTTAAAACCATCGCAACCCTTCAGTGGGGTGGGGGTGTTATAGAACCACTATGAGACGCTGAAGAATGATAAGGGGGGCATTACATTAATTCATCATTATATAATCTTTATGATGGCAGCTAAAAAAAATCAATTTAGGGATAACGGTGGACAAATCATCTACAGCTCTCGAAAAAAAATAACAGACCACTGCAAAAATGTTCAGTTTCTCAGATCTTATCTTTTCTAGGTGCAAGTACTGATCTGAACAGCTTCGTCTTAATTTTTAAGAACTGCTGACAATATTTCTTCTAATTTCCAAATAAAAACATTGTTCTTTAAAGCATCATTTTAAAGGAAATGACAAAACATCAGAATAAGAGAAATGATGC
>JBBPCX010059422.1:0-14261 GCA_037974365.1 Hydrocynus forskahlii | reverse complement strand
AATTATAAGGCTTCTCATAAAAACACTAAATGCAAAAGGGTTTATCAACACACAAAGCATTCATATTTACCAAGTTAAGCTAAAATATGAGGCTAGAGATGATAAACCGAGAGCCGTTTAGGAGCTGAAAGAACTGGCTCTTCTGTGGGGGCCGTGCCAAAAGAGCCGGCTCTCTGAAAAGAATAGAACTTCCCATCGCTACTTTTTATGTTCACACTGTGAGTTCATTTGAAGGGGACTGTTCTGTTTCTGCCCGGAGCTGTACCACATCATCTAACTATGGCAAGCCTAGAGGGCAAAAACAGTCGAAGCGAATCCAGAGTACTTCGTGTTCCTAATGCGCGAGTTTAACTGAACCGTGCCGTGGACTTAAAGCTTTGTTAATGAACGGTTTATTTTTGCCTTGGAATAGCCTTCTGTTAATGCTTTTTGTATTTAGTCTTATTATAGGCTTGTCATAATCTGTAAAAGAGAAAATAAAACCTGTCTCCAAATTACTTGCACTTGCATGGACACCATTCTAAGACATATCGGTATCGGTACACAGTATCGGCAAGTACAAAAATAAAAATACTCGTACTTGTATCGGTTTTTAAAATAGCGGTATCGTTGCTTGGGATAGAATTTGACTCAAAACTTGCTATTGGGAAAAAATTTGCATGAGTTCACCAACTACAGAGCAAACTTTCTGGCCTGATCATAGATACATACAAATGTAAATGTGAACAACAGAGATGAAGGACAATGCTAAACTATGTATTTGGCATGCCAGGGCATTATCATTAGTAGAGTTGGGTTAGTCGGCTATAGTTAGGCTCAGTTTTGAGGTTACACAGGTTATGAGGTCATGGCAGTCAAGGAGTACAGCATATGACACAGGGGAACATCTGCAGAGCATAATCAGCAAAGTATTGGGCTTAATGATACTGAATCCATCTCCACTGGCCCGCGGCTGTGTGCCAATACCACATACGGTCAACCTAGTGCAATTTAGTCATTTATAAAGATGATATATTGCCAGTGGCTACAAATTGAAATTTGCATAAGAGATGTGATAAAGAGATCATAACCTACATGGTCAAGCTCTTGAGCTTTTGTGGTGCCGCAACACTGCAAAAACAGAGAAGAGGGTTAAAAGAAGCTTACTGGAGTCTGGGAAAGGTGATTCCTTCTCCTTGATTTATGGTTAAATTATCTCTTTGCAATCAAAGCAAAGTCTGGAATTTAGAAATGGGCCTGGAGAATCTTAGGCTGCTTTCAGTTCTGCCTGCATTGATGCTCGGTCTCTACAGTGGTGTTAACTGCTCTAGGTTAGCTACATTAGTGTGAAGCAGGTTTTACTGGTAGATTGCTGTTGCATGCTCAACTATGGGTCTGTAGGGTTATGATGGGTCAGGATAAGCTGGGTGCAGGGGTCAAAGGGTCAAAAAGGGCTTTAGGTATCTTACATCGCTCTCTCGGGGGACGACGGGACGCTGCCATTACTAAGAGAAAAGGAAAATAAGAAAGAGACAGTGGTTAAAATGCTTCCAGAAGGTTCTTCAGAGAGATGGTATCTTCGTCACAGCTCATTTCGGCCTCCACATGCTGAAATCAGGGACATTTTGAGCAGAAGTAAAATAGCACACCGACTCTGACGGACCAGATCCTAACTGCCCAGAACCACATCACGATAAAGGTATTAAGACAGAAATAAAATATTCTGAAAAATGCATGAAAGTAATCTTATCTGTAAGTGCCGCAACACCTCAAAAAACACACACCTGTGTGGAGGTGTGTGTGTGTACCTGCGGAGTGCGGCGTCTATCTGTGTCTCCTCTGGAATGAGCTCCGCCTCGCTCTGAGCGATTCGCAGAGCCAGCTCTCGGTCCCGCCTCTCTTGTTCAAGCACCGCCTGCCGGGCCGCCTCCTCCTCTCTCTCCGCCTCCAGCTGCCTCTCCATCTCCTCCTGCAGAGACAATAGGAGGAGGAGGAATAGACCAGTCAATTAAAGCGTTAATGTCATCCAGATGCAGTAATATTCCAGTACAGCACCAAAACAGGGCCAGAGTCAGCTGACCAAACACTTACTATACAAGTGTTCCCCTTAAAATCCAGTGTTCCCCCGCAAAGTCGTTTGCAGATTTTTTCTTAGAACTGAACTAATAATTATTCCTGGAAACCCTGCAAATTCGCGGAAACCACTAATATCCGGTATTTTTTTCTTTTTGGTGGCAATGTATAATTTTCATGCATTTTAGTGCTAAATTATTAAGAAAAATATAATTTACAATTTTGTAACATAAATATTAATAGAAATTCAGCTACATTTCCATATTAAATATAACGGTATATTGAATATAACTCCAAAGAACACCGTATATTGGCTGCTGCCCTGTGACGCGTCTCTGGCAGATGCAGTCCTGAATTCCCGCATCAGAACAGTTTCCCGCGTGTGTCTTGAGTGTTTCTCTGAGAGTTCTCATGTTTTTCATTTTGTTCTTCTTAAAGCCCTGTATTTTTATTACGGTAAATTAAATTATTACTGTATTTACTCTGCTTATACCAAAGAAAACAACAGCGCGTATTAAAGAAAACGTGTGCATGAATTACAGTACAGTCTATACAGGGGTAACATCAGTATTTACATTCTAGCACTGCAGGAGTTCAGTGTAAACTGTACAGTACAAATATGGGTTTACCTTTACATTTTTTAGGGGTAATGTATTAAGCTGAGTTTATAATTAAATTTGGGAGCATATTTGGGGGCATGTTAGGATTTTTTTTTTTTTTTACCACATTACAAATTCGCAGGTGCTCTTGGAACGTAACCCCCACAGATTTCGGGGGTTTACTGTACTGGTAAAACTGAAGAAATCTAACAATAACAATGAAGGAACGTTCCTATGGTTTAATAATGACATTAGTAATAATAATATTAAAGCAACAATAGCAACCTGTAAAAAAACCCAATATAATTATTTCTCTTTAATAATCATTATTGTTGTTAACATTAAAATTACCAGAGTTTATCTGTTTTGTAATATAAATATATAATATATATACATATATAAATATTTTACGGAATATAAAATAATGTTATTGTAAGTCATGTGCCATTGATGTCTATCACGGTATCATGGTAAATATTTATAGTATAATGTTACTATAAGCATTGTGACACTAATGTTCATTATCATGACGATTATTTTAGTGGATGCTAGTAACGTTTGATAATTGTATTATAACCACAATAAAAATTGAACCTGCTAATGTTTTTCAGTTTGCTTTACATTTGTTATAACATGCATTATTACTTCATTTTTATTTTTTTTGTAACTGTTGACATTAGAAAGAGAGAAATAAACATTAAGCAACTTATTAATCAGTGTCCAGTTTCCACTTCTAAGTAATATGAACAGTTTTAGATCAGAAGGTGGACATACGATGAAGCACTCAGTATTTACACCATTTCTTTTGACCTCAAGGCTTGAGGCGTGACTATCCAGACTCTACCCGGCCCAGGAGTGGAACGCGACGGTCTGAAGCATCAGGGCATGCTGAGGCTCTGTTTAGACTGTAGGCTGTGATGCTTAAATCCGCTTTGTTTCGTCTTCTCCTCCAGAGCACATGTGTGTTTTTAGAAGCAGTGGGCTTGTGTGTGGGCAGCTAGGGCCGGGAGGGTTCAGAAACTTTGAAAATCTTTCTGCAAGTGAAAAAAGGTCGAGGAGCGCAGGTCCAAACAGGAGTTTGGGAGAGTCTCGCTATTGCCCAAGAGTGTCCACTCTCTCTGACAGAAAACTAATAGCAACAGTTACAGAGACACTCCTATCCCACCTCACCCAGCTCTTTATACACACTCTTATACCACCCATCTCTTACAGAGAGAGAGAGAGAGAGAGGGAGAGGGAGAGGGAGAGGGAGAGAGAGAGAGAAAAGGAGAAGGAGAGAGAGATCGAGAGAAAGCAAGAGAGAGAGAGAGAGAAAGAGGGAGAGAGAGAGAGAGACAGTGAGGGAGGGAGAGCGAGGGAGAGAAGAGAGAGAGGGGGGGAGAGAGAGGGTGAGAGAGAGAGAGAGGGAGAGAGAGAAAGAGGCAGGGAGGGGGTGACAGAGGGAGAGAGAGAGAGGGAGAGGGAGAGAGGGAGGGAGGGTGTTAAAATGAGAGAGACAGGGAGGGAGGGAAAGAGAGGGGAAAGAGAGAAGGCAAGGCAAAAGATGTAGAGAGTGAGAGACAAAGAGAACAAGAGGGAGAGTCAGAGCAAATAAGAGAAATACAAAGGGAGAGAAAGAAAGAGAAAAAGAGATCGAGAAAGGGAGAAAGACAGGAAGAGAGAGAGAGAGAGAGAGGGAGAGAGAGAGAGAAAGAGCGAGAGAGAGAGAGGAAAGACATAAAGACAGGAAAAAGAGAGAGAGACAGAGAACGAGAGGGAAAGAGTCAGAGCAAATAAGAGAGAAATACAAAGAGAAAAAAAAATCGAACTCCCGGCTCACTGGCCACTGTAGCTCATCTGTTAAAGCACATCAGTGGCCAGTTTCTGACCATAGAGCCGAATATTTTTGGGGGCTGGACCACTCTCAACTTTCTCTCAGCTACAACATCGGTGTCAGTACTGTGTTCAGGATGAACCAGCACTCAGGGCTCAAGACAAAAAAACCCAAAAACTGCTAAACACAAAATATTTGGGAGCCAATTTTTTTATGAGCCATAATCTCAGTCAAATGTGATTTAAATTAAAAAATATTTTCACGGCACATTTTGTCTCCAGTCCCCCATGCAAAGAACGAAATAAGAAATCACAACATGGACGAAATTGTTGCCAAAGTAAAACACTTACATTTTAGAACGCGCTCTGTTGCCAGGCCGTGTGAATCTTTTCAAACGAAACTCAATCTGTCAACACTGCTCTCGATAGAGAGGTGTCGGTCACGTCGGTTCTTTGACCAAATTTGGTAAAACAAAGCCGTTTGGGAGCCAAAAGAGCCGGAACTTCTTGGTGGTCTGATCCAAATGATCCAACTCATTAAAAGAGCCGAAATTCCCATCACTAGCTCTTGATCGAGCCTCACTACAATCACGTGACACTGTTGTAGTAACGGCCGACTCGGGTTGTGCGGATCTGCACATAATTATAAGATGTCATTTTTCTTGTATTTTAGTCATTTCTCTTGGTTATGAGAGACGATTGCCATTGGAGACTGAAATGAAAAAACTAGTCGCATTGGTGACCATTTTAGTCACCATCTGCCACTGGCGTCCTGTGGTTAGAAACTGGCCAATGGTGAATGGGATGGGTGGGGTCTGTAATTACACACCCAATCAGAGGATCTGTAAGGTTGGTGGTTCTAATAACATGGTGAGTAACTGGAAGTACAAGGTAGGTGTTTCAAATAAAACTGCCACATTTTTTCTCCATCTCCATCCCCTCATCCGTTCAAGCGTACTCACGGACCAGGTGCACTTCACTGCGTTGCTACTCTGCATGAATTCGCACTTTGCTCCCAGTGATTCCAACTGCATAAATCACTCTGATCCTGTCTAATGGTTGTAAATAGGAATGGAGATGGGTCTGCTCTGCCTGAAGCGAAGCTGTGAGTGCCAATGTTCCAGCATGAAGCTAGGTGAGAATGCTTAATTTGCAAAAGCTCCACTGTGTGTTTGATTGGAAAGTCTGAGGATGCTGAAGTGTGTGCGTATGTGCACTGGGTAGATGACGCTCTTCATATACACATAGAAACAAAGAGCCAGGGAGAGAGAGAGAGAGGGAGAGACGGAGAGGGAGAGAGTGGGAGAGAGAGACAGAGAGAGACAGATAGAAAGACAGAAAGACGGACAGAGAGTGATAGAGAGACCTGGAACATCTACATGGAAGTTCTGCACATTTTAATGCACAAATAATGTCACTTGCTGTATTTAACATATTGTGGCTGATTCTCCCCAATAAGCCACATTAATTCCTCTATTTTCACCAAATATGTTCAACAAAATTTGCAGAATCATGCAAACCTTTGCACTTGACCTTGTATATAAACACAAACACCGATCAGCCATAACAATAGGGATATGGTTCTGTGGTGGTTCTGTTGGTTTCTTTGCATACTGCTTGTGTATGCAAATATGTATACATATATAGAGCCACATTAAGCAGTATATGTATACAAATGGGCGCCGGAACCACATTTATAAAATAATGCGTTTCACTTATCCACCTAGCAATTTGTATGAGAGAAAAATGCAAGACACCAAGTGTCATTTACCCCCCACCCCCACCCCCCAGGAAAACAGTTAGCTACTGTTATCAGCACGAGATCCCGTCCCACCCCTAATATCTATCTGCTCACACTGTGTGCTTTTGTGTGTTCACGGATGACAGAATGGTCACTTTCACTTTGTATGCACACCCATACATATAAATATGTGTGCAGGATATGGCACGTATAAGTGTTCGTGGGCCTGAAGATTATTACTATAACAAACTTTGAGCCTGAGAGAAAGACAGAGGAGAGAAGAGACAGGAAGACCAAAGACAAAGTGGAAGAAGAGCACAGATAAGTAGAAAAGCCCCCATGCTGCCTGGCTTCATCAGACATCAGCTTAAGAGGCAGCGGCGCACACCTCACTCACTGCAGAGTGAGCCAGAGTGGCCACAAGCACCCTGTGTCCAAGAGAACTCAACACACCTGCAATCTCCTCTCCTCTTCCTCTCTCCTCCTCCTCTCCTCCTCCTCCTGCTTCCTCTTCAGCTCCATCTCTGCTTTTCTGAATGGGGGGACAGAATAAAAGCAAAAATGTGAAAGTGAGAAAGAAGATGCTGTGACCCTCATTCACACACACACACACACACACACACACACACACACACACACACACACACTTTCCCCCTCGCTCACTCTCATACACACACAAACACATTACTACCATGTCAGTGTCACTGTACTGAGAATAATCCCCCACCCAAATAACACCTGCTCGCTAATGGTCCTGTGGGGGTCCTGACCATTGATGCACAGGGGGGCTACCAAATGATGCAGAGCAACAGATGAACTGTAGTTTGTATCTGAAGACTACAAACCTATATGAGAGCACTGTCAGGTGCAAAGGTACAATTATATGACAAGCAAGTAAAGCACTCTGGATTGAACAGAACTGTACTGAAGTGAACTGATAAAGCGATGACAGCGAAAGACAGCAGGGGGGAGAAGAAAAGAGAATGTGTGAGAGAGGGAGCGTGTGAACGAGTGTTAAAGGAAGTAACAAAAAGGGAGTGGAGAGTGTGTGTATAATGGAGAAAGGATCTTTTGTTCCACAGCCGAACTGATGGGTGAGCAAGGTCAGAGAGAGAAAGACAGACAGAGAGAGAGAGAGAGAGAGAGAGACAGAGAGAGAGAGGGAGAGAGAGATAGAGACAGTAAGACAGAGAGAGATGCAGAACAAGACAGAGAGACAGAGAGAGACAGATAGAGACAATGAGAGAGAGACAGACAGAGAGAGAGATAGAGAGAGATGCAGAACAAGACAGAGAGAGAGAGATGCAGAACAAAACAGGGGGAGAGAAGGAGAGAGAGAGAAAGAGAGAGATGGAGAGAGAGACAGCATCAGAGACAGAGACAGAGAGACGCAGAACGAGAGAGAGAGAGAGAGAGAGCGAGAGAGAAGGGGAGAGAGGAGAGAGACAGAGAGTAAGACAGAGAGAGATGCAGAACAAGACAGAGAGACAGAGAGAGACAGATAGAGAGACAATGAGAGAGAGACAGAGAGATAGATAGAGAGAGATGCAGAACAAGACAGCGAGAGAGAGATGCAGAACAAGACAGCGAGAGAGAGATGCAGAACAAGACAGAGAGAGACAGAGACAGACAGAGAGATGCAGAGAGAGAGAGAGAGAGAGAACCCTGCCATCAGCGCTCACTCCAGTGAGCAGGTCATTTCACTGCACATTTCCAATCAATAACCCCAGAGCTCGACTCTTCAAAGGCTGCCATCTCCAACACAATCCTGTCATGTCCGCCTCCGCCCCGCCCTGCATTTTATGGGGTGCGTGACTTTATTATTAACTCCTGATATGGCTGCGCTCCAACACCACTCAATTACTGTGTCATTTATGCTGGCGTGCTGTGTCCTTCATTGGTGGGGAAGGTGAGTGCTAAAGGAGTAGACTCGGCCCTCCGTCAGACAGAGGCTTGGCCCCGTCCCAAACGGAGGCGCTTATTGGAGATGAAGCCACAAGGCTGCGGCCCCGTTAAAGACTTTATGAGCCATTAACAGAGGACAATGATGACAAAGCATGCCAAGTGAGTCTTTCAATCAAGCTCTCTATCTTCCCACCTGATCATAGTCTTTCTTTGTTTTTTGCTTTTTTTCCCCTCATAAATATGGCTCTCTGTTTTTTTCACATCTATAGATTTACATTTACGACATTTAACAGATGCTTTTATCCAAAGTGACTTCCATTCCCTAACCACAGGGGACTGTCTCCCTGGAGTAACTTAGGGTTAAGGGTCTTACTCAGGAACCCAGTGGTGGTCTGCTGAAGGCAGGCTTTGAACCCATGACCTCTTGGACCAGAGGCAAGTATCCTACCCACTAGGCCACCACCACAAACCTTTTCCCACTTTGCTTTCTTTTTCTCCACCAATCTGGGCCCAAATATTCACTCTGTTTCTTTCTTTCTTTCTATCTAACTTGGTCTATACACAGGGTTCTTGCAGGTTTCAGTAGGTTAACTTTCGGGCCTTTTTAAGACCTTTTAAGATCATTACGAGCAAAATTTAACACGATGCATTACTACAAACATTTGAATGATACCAGAAATTCTCAAAACATTCTATTTTTATTGATTTTATTGATTTGCTGATTGCCCGATAGGTCGCAAATTCAAGACAGCTATATGAGTTCAGAGCAGTCTGCCTTTGACTAGTTCAGGCTTTAGTAATTTCTGTGCGGCGAAGTGAATCATTTCTCAGCGTGAGAAATGCCATGTGTGGCATGTGAGCGTGTGAACTTGCTGAAATGCGTGAGCCCTGCTTGACAACCTGTTGATCTGCTGACATTTCACCACAGGCTGTACGCATTTCACGAATTCGGCGGGAAAGGTAGTCTAGTAAACAAACGGGACGGTTGCCTAGCTGCAGTGATCATGCAATGGGATTTGTAGTTTTATCACCACGCAGACACCGGTGCAGACCAGAAAACACAACAAATGGATTAGTTCAACAGCTTTTTACTATGTTATTTTCTGCGGACAATGCTTCTTGGGGACGAACCGAGGTATGAATTTTAAGACTTGGGTAAATTAAATTTAAGACCTGGGATGAAAATCTGGGTGTTTTTAAGACTTTTTTAGGCCTTAAATTTAACTTTCTGAATTTTAGACTTTTTAAGTCTTTTTAAGCCCCTGCAAGAACCCTGTGTACAGTTATTTCTTTTCCCCCTCCACCATGGGCCCCATCTATTAATTTCCCTCTTTATTCCTAAACCTTTATATCCATTTACATCTCTTTGTTTACAAGTCTATACATCCATTTTTTAAAAATCTTTTTACCCACCCAACTCCTCTCAGTTTATCCTTTTCTTTCTTAGTCCATGTGTTTTACTTTCTCGTAATTTCACATATCCATATCGGGCCTTTTGACCTTTCTACATCCAACTTAAAATGGATCAACTAGCCCCTTCGCTGCTTCCCCTCTGCTTACAAGCGTCGCTCTTCCTCCTCCTGTTTACGGCGACTCTCCTCCTCCTCTCTCCTCTTCCTCTCTCTCTCCATCTCCTCCTGGATGCGACGCAGTCTCTCTCGCTCCTCCTCCTGCTGTTTCTGCTTCTGCATGGTAGCCAGCAGCTGCTCCGAGCGGGTCACGAGCGACTGGTGCTCGTGGTCAATGTCAATGCGAGTCATGATGGTACTCTAGGAACAGAAACACGAAAAAGAGTAAGACAACCCATTCACACATACATACACACACACACAAACATACAATCATATACCATGTTGAAACTAATTATTGAATAGCAACTAGTTATTGAATAGCTTTAGTAACGTCATACTAATTCCTTGTCAGGTTTTGGCTGGAAACAAACAGATTCAATCTTCAAATGCCCGACAGTTAACTGTCAGAATCATAAAATTAAGTACAGACGTAATCACTAAAGAACAGATTAGTTGTCTATGGCTAACAAGGGTAGGAGCAGTGTGACTAGTCCACAGCAACACGAACTACAATCTTCACTGGAACTCTGAACAGCAGCTGCCCTTACATGGGGGAGGAGCATGTGAGGAGTCTGAACCAGTCTAGGACACCTGAGAAACCTGGAGCCCCGATGGTGAATAGTTATGTCGTCATAAGCTGGGCCACAGGCCCAGCAAGTCCAATGTCATTACTTCCAGCTGTAATATCCCCTTTTTTGGCATTGAAGAATCAAACCGAAGATCTATATCTAATAGTCGCTGGAAACAAGGTACTAAGAAACCAGACAAATTAGAACATAAATACAAATACTGAAGGCCCAAAGCTGTTTCAGGTGAGTAAGTCAGTAACTATGTAAAAAAGTAAGTAAATAAGAAAGAAAAAAAATGAAAGAACAACTCAAGTCTTCCAAAGGCTAGGACTCAAACTCAGGGCTTCAGGACTCCACTTCAGAAATTCTCTGCTGTTCAGGGCAAGTGGTTCCACTGCAAGTTAAAGATAAAGCTCGTCTCTGGAGACACCCCTGGCGGTCAGGTCCAACTCTCCAGTTCCACCACTTCCACCTGACCTGATCCTGTCGCAGTTCCTCAGCGCCCTCCAACCTCATTAGTCACCTCATCTATATTCATGAGTATTTAAAGTATTCGTGACGGCCTCCAATTTGTGCACCAGTCATGGTTACTTAACACTCAATGGTATCAATTTGAATATCAGAATCTGCGGCCAATGAAACACAGATGCGAAAGCTGGTTAATATGCATCAGCAGCTGCCAGGATGGCAGCGCACGTCGTGTCTTGGAGAAGTAGGAACAGGCAGCGACATTTTTGAGAGGACCCTGGATACATGTCACCGTTTATATTTGCTATAAGTATGTCTTACTTAATCAAGGTCAGAGATTGCATCAAAAGTTACCAACTTTCCTAAGTTATCATTTCTGTTACAGGGGGTCAACTGTAATGCTAATTTTTCTTGTTTTTCTTTCCCATTTATGATATTTACACCAATCTTCCACAACATTAAAACCACTGACAGTGAATAACATTGATAATCTCAGTAGATTCTAGAAGCTGATGTATTGAAAGCGAGAAAAATGGGTGAGTGTAAGGATCTGAGACACTTTGATGAGGGCCAAATTGTGATGGACGAAGGGTTGGAGCATCTCCAAGAAGGGAGGTCTCGCAGGGTGTATGCAGTGGACTGTACCTAGCAAAAGTGGTCCAAGGAGGGACAACCAGTGCACTGGTGACTGGGTCACTGGTGATCAAGGTTCACTGATGCAATGCGGAGCAAAAGACTGACTTGGTCAATCCCGCAGAAAAACTACTGTAGCACAAACTTATAAAGTTCATGCTGGCTATGATTAAAAAGGGGAGTGGGTGATCACAACTTTGTGTGTAAGGGGGACACAGCCACAGACCGGTCAGAGTGTCCATGCTGACCACTATCCACTGAACGTACCTACAATGGCCATGTGGACAGTAGTGTGTGTGCATACAAACGTACATACACACACTTTATATTTTATATATAGGTAAAATATTTTATTTCAAATTTTATTTTATATTGTGCATTGTTTGAATGCTGAATAAATATTTTAATAGTTTTGTAACAGATTTATTCTTTTAATAATTTAATATTAATTATTTCTTTCGGTTTTCGGTTTCGGTTTTCGGCCAAGTGTTTCTTTATTTTCGGTTTTCGGTCCAAAAAAATCATTTCAGTGCAGTGTCTGTCCAGTGTGTGCTTTAACCAGCGCATCACTACAATATGGCTCACACATTACAAGCGCCTGAAGAAGAGGCGCCGTCCGATAAACTGTAAATCCTTGTCTTCAATTAATTCATTATTGGTGATTACCCATACATGTATTATTGTAACTGAAAATTACATTTAATTATTATTATATTTACCATGCTTATACCAAAGAAAACGCCCGTGCGTGTTTTAAAGTACAGTCTATACAAGGGTAACATCAGTATTTTACATTCTAGCACTGCGGGAGACAGCGGTTCAGAGTAAACTGTACAGCGGGTATACGGGTTTACCTTTCCATTTTTTAACAGTAATGTATTAGGCTGAGTTTAAAATGAAATTAAAGTGTTTTGGGAGCATATTTGGGGGCATATTTAGGGTTTACACTATAAGGGTTTTCAATATTCACGGGTGCTCTTGGAACGTAACCGCCACAATTGTCTGGGGTTTACTTTATATATATATTTAAAAATAAATTAAAAAAACAAACAAACAAATAAATAAATAAATAAATAAATAAATAAATAAATAAATATATAAAGCTAAATTACATCAGTGAACTTCTACCTCCATCATCTTCGCCCCTCAATTCATCTCTAAGCTATCCTAATCACACAGCACCTGTCTGAGGTTGTGCTCAATTACATCCAAACTTTCCTGTCTGCTCGTAAAAAAATGAACCTTCAATCAGGTTCTTTCAGATTATGAAGACCTCTTCAGGAGCATGTCGAGCATGATGATACGTAGATGTGAAGAAGTGGACACCTGGCCATGCACTCAAAGACAAGAATTTGCATGTACACATCTGTGCCCAGAAGCCTCGAGGAAAAACTATTGCTCGTTTGAAACAAGTTTTTTTTTTCCCACTGATGCTTTACAATCAAGTTTGAAGGATACCTCAAAAGGTTTCACAAACATATAACAGCTCTCTGTTAGTACTTCGGGCCTATTTAACATGACCACTGGCCGTCATGTTCATCAAGGTTTCTTCTTTCAGTATGAGTGGGTTTTGTCTAATTTGACCATTTTCTTTTCCAAACCATTGTTAGGCCTGTTTCACAGATATTACCTCTGCGTGGCATGAGTGACATAGAATGTGTTGCTTTTCATTTCACACTTATGTTAACAGGTTAGAGGATTCACACAGGCTCTGATAGCAGCGCTCTAGACTAAGCGTCAAGCCGACATGTAGTGAAACATAATGAAAAATGCATGAAAAACAAAGATAACTAAAAAAAGGTAATGGGACTGTTTCTCCATTTAGGAAAAGGCTGCTAGTAGAAGTTGACTCCATCATTCTGCCACATAAACAATGTCTTTCTGACCAGCCAATGTGTGCAATCTATCATGACGCTCACACAGAGATAATGTAAGTTAAACGGGCCTTTAAAGCACATACTGAATGAATACTACCTCGTGTTTCCTTCATATCTGTTCGAACTGCCACTAACACGGTGTTACTGAACACTAACCTCCAGTTCAGCTAAAAGACGCTAGTATTGTCTAGTGTCTTGTTATTTGATGGGGAGGGATATCTAACCACCCCAGGGAGCAAGTATGATTCCTGCCATGGCTGGAATCACAAGGGATCAAGTACAAAATCTCCTGATGACAGATGATGTTGCACAGGGCATCCTCACATGGGGCCCAGTTTCAAACATTAAGGCGCCAGATTTGCAGAGTGCATCCCCTACCTTGAGATACTGAACCTGCAGTTTTTCAGCTCCTTACCATATTGTCCAAGACGAACAAGAAGATGGGCCCCAATTCTTTCTACTGAACATCTCTGGGTTCATGTGTGCGGTGTCCAGTTGTTCCTGCATACTCTCATCTGCCCAAATTTCCAAACACAGCACCACTGATACAGACCAAAGTCTTTTTGCCAAAGATAAATGGGACAGTGGCATTTCAGTGTACTTGAGTACGGTTAACAATGACACTAGATGCTGTGTATGAGCCTTACTTAAACAGGACACAGCAAGTCACCACACAAGCCAAATAAAGTGGGCTTTGGGGGTTATATGTAAGGATCACCAACTGTGAGGACACCCTTAGACAGCTGTGCCACTCGGGAGGCAGTTGTCCCTAAACTTTGTGTACATAATGTACATAGATGTCAACAATTAGGGTGAGGGGTAGGGAGTGGGGGAAGTCTACAAACATGTGTATTTTCCTAAAGTCTATATCCTAGGGCTGGGTGATAAAACAATAACGATGTTTCGCGATAGACACGTGATCGATATCAATAAAAAATGTGTTCGATAAAACGTTCTATATTTTTTATTCTTTGTCGGAAGAAAACAGAGGTTGCGAAGCTAGTTTGGTTGCATTAACAAAGGCACTCGCTCTC
>JBBPCX010059412.1:0-14261 GCA_037974365.1 Hydrocynus forskahlii | reverse complement strand
ACATTCATTGTCCTACCCCAGTCACACCACCAAATTATTTTAGGTATTCCCTGGCTCCGTTCACATAACCCCCATATCAATTGGCAAACACACAGTGTAGTTTCCTGGTCCCCTTCCTGTCACATATCCTGTTCCGTTCCACGGTTACCCTTGCACTCCACCAGCATTGAGAGTCCCCAGTCCAAGACACCAGTCGACATCCCCACTCAATACACCGACCTAGCAGAAGTGTTTTCCGTGTCAAGGGCTACCCGTCTTCCTCCGCACAGACCCTGGGATTGCGCGATCGACCTGATTCCAGGAAAAACCCACCTCGGTCACGTATCTATCCGTTGTCTGAGCCAGAAACTCAGGTGATGGAGAAGTACGTGGCCGAGGCCCTGGAGCAGGGGTTTATCCGGCGATCGCGCTCTCCCGCATCCGTCACGGTGATGTACACTCACCCTCTACCCTTGATCCCGGTGACCATCGAGCGGCTCCGGGGTTCCAACTTCTTTACTAAGTTGGATCTCCGGAGTGCATACAACCTCGTACGCATTAGGGCGGGTGACCAGTGGAAGACCGCCTTTAGCACCGCCTCCGGCCATTACGAATACCTGGTTATGCCGTATGGCTTGGCAAACGCGCCCTCTGTCTTTCAAGGTTTTGTCAATGATGTCCTTCGGGACATGCTGGATCGATTTGTAATCGTCTATATCGACGATATATTGGTTTACTCCCGTTCTTGGGAGGAACACATAAACCAGGTTAGGAGAATGCTCACCCGTCTCCTTGAGTACGGGTTGTATGTGAAGGCCGAGAAATGTGAGTTCCATAAACAGGAAGTCACGTTTCTCCCCCCTGATTTGAAAGTTCATCCTGTGTTTCATGTTTCCCTCCTTAGGTCTGTCCGTCCCGGTCCCCTGAACGAGAGCGAGGTGGCCACCACACCGCCTGAGGCTATCGACATTGACGGTACTCCAGCTCACCGCGTGCGCACCTTGTAGGACTCACGTTGGCGCAGAGGTGGGCTGGAGTATCTGGTTGATTGGGAGGGGTACAGACCCGAGGAGAGGAGCTGGGTACCGGCACGTGACATCCTCAGCCAGGAGCTGAAGGATGAATTTCACACCTCACGGCCGGATCGCCCGGCCCCTCGTCCCCGGGGCCGCCCTCCCCGGCCGCCGTCGCTCCCGCAACCATTGGGGTGTCGACGTGTACGACGGAATCCCCCGGAGGTGATTCAGCCTGGAGAGGGGGGTACTGTGATGGCCACCTCGTCCCCACCTCGTAGAACCCGGTCCCCGTCCCCCGAGTATTAGTTTTCCTTTCATTCTTTACCTCCTGTACTCCCTGTCTCCCTTTATTTTCCCTTCGTCCCTATATTTATTACCAGTTTGCGTTTGGGTCTCTTGTCCCCTACCTAGTGTTCATGCCCTGTTTGTATCGCATCCCTGTCTATTAGTTTCACCTGTCCCTTGTTTCCCATTAATTCACCTGTGTCTCGTTTACTTCCCTTATTTAAGCCCCAGCCGATCCCAATGTCTTTGAGTCTGTATTTGTCTTCTCTCCCCATGGTGTCTGTGGTTTCTCGTGCCTGTTTCCATGATTTTGTCTCCTTATGGTGTATGTCGTTTCTCGTGCCTGTTTCATGATCTTGTCTTCCCTGTTCTGTTTTTCAGGCCTGTGTTCCTCTGTTTTAATCCAAGGTTGCGCATGGTCTGTGCTGACAGCCAGTATCCACGTTTTCTGGCCGTGAAGCTTTGTAGAAAGCTAAATTCCTGATTCCTGGTTTTGTTTTTCTTTGTTTCTTTGAGGAGCACGGGTCTTGTGTTCTGTGTATTGCCCTGTTTTCGTTTATCGTGTTCGGTGTTTCCCGTTTTGGTTTAGAGCCGGGGTTTGTGTTTGTTCATTCTGTTCTGTGGTTTGAATGTTTGTTTTCTGTTTTCATTACAACCTGTAAATAGTGACTGTGCTGTGGCGTCCTCCCCTTTCTCTTCCAAGCACACACCGTGACAGTGACCAAGGCCCCTCACATTCCATGAGACCAATGACAGACTATCACTGCTACTCTTAAATTTTAACAGGGGAAATCTTGTCCTCCACCCTAAACAAACCAAAACATGATACCAACAAAAACACAAACAAAAATCACAAATAGCATATGAACAACGCCATGAAATGGAACTATAGGCTATACCCATTCCCAGTGCTTCTCTAACTAGAGCACAGAAATCCCCTAAAGCCTGGGACCACCAGGCGCACGTTGGTGACATGCTTCTAATGAACTAAGCTTATCTCCGTGCCAAGCATGAATAAATGAGTAAAGTAAAACATCGTGACTGCCTCTTCTTCTATGCAATTGAACTGAACTATGTGAATAAGAGAATCAAGTCCAAACATAGTAACTACATCGTTGTGCAAGCACTCCGAGTGTATCCAGAAGGACCCTTCTCAAGGATCGTTTTTAAAGTCAGTGTTCAAAAATGTCATTGCCTCACCCGGGGCAGTGAAAACTTTGAAGTGCCCTTTGTGCCTGATTCGAAGCTTTGCTGGGTAAAGAAGGCTGTGCTCAATTTTGAGCCATCGCAGTGAGCTCAGGACTTCGTTAAATTCCCGTCGTTGCTGCGTGACTTCTGTGCTGTAGTCCGGGAAAATAAATACCTTGTTGCCCTTATACTCCAACTGCCGCGTTCTCCGGAGTCGTAGGATGAGCTCCCTTTCCCGCTAAAAATGAACCTGGGGGATGAAGGCGTGAGGCTTGGCTCCATCCGGAGGTGACGGTCGAAGGGTCCGATGTGCCCGGTCGATGACTACCGGTGCTTGGAAGTTATTTTTGCCAAGGAGTTGCGGGATCAGGGCTTCAATAAATTCTGTTGGTTTACCCCCTTCCTCGTGCTCTGGTATGCCGACAATTTTAATGTTATCGCGGCGCGATCGCCCTTCCACGTCATCAACTTTAAGTTTGAGCGCGTCATTTTCACTTTTCAGGTTGGATACAACTTTTTCCAAGCGGCTAATGCGGCCATCTTGCTCCAGCACCTGTGATTCCAGCGCTTCAACCTTCTCCAGCATTTTTTTTTTTGTGTTCTGAACTGTCTGGAGGGTCTGCTCCAGCCTGTCGCACCTAACATTGATATGTTTTAGTATCTTGTCGGAAACTTTCTTCCAGGCCAAAGGCAGATCATTCAGGTTGTTGGCGAAGGTTTGCCCGCGGCAGCTAACGGTGTCGTTAGCATTATCCTTAGTCGGAGAAGGTGTGAGCAATCTCTCAGCGTCTTTGAATTTGATCTTCGGCATGTTTTCACTCAAAAGTTCACGAGGAAAGTTTTTATACTTTTAGGGACCATTTGTGGTGAGTTCAATGGCAGAAGAGGCTGTCAAACAACTAAATTGCAGGTCTTGTCACGGAGGAGCAACTAAAAACGCGTCTACTCCATGTGCCGCTCACCAGCGCCCCCCTTTTGCTCAGTCTTAATATTAACAAAATCAATTATTACAAAAACATACCCATCTGAAGATTTCACAGAACAGTAAAATCCCAAAAAAATCACAACAGTTCCAAAAACAAAACAAAAATAAATAGTGTGTGTGTGTGATAATAGTAATTATACAACTTTTATCCATAATAGCTCAACGCTCGCATTACTTTGGTGAAAGCACCAAACTTTCAAAAATAAAAGGATTTTTAAAAACATGCGTTAATGCGCGATTAAATAATTGACGGCGTTAGGTAAATAATGCGTTATAATGCGTTAACTTTACCAGCTGTACAATAAAATAAAAGTAATGGTTGTTTACGAATCCAAAGCATGGCATTAGCCTGCTAGCGATTTTTTTTAGAAAAAATCGGTGAATCAAATCTTAAAACAGCTCAATGTGTAAAGGAAACATAATTACTGATATGTAATTAACGATGTTGGATACTAACATTTGTGGCGAAGCAAAAACTCCCGCTCACTCCAGTAAATCCCGAAACCGGCCGAAGAAAGAAAATGGCGCCTGCTGCTTCAGTAAAAGCCAGCGCAATTGTTAGTTGTTAGTTGCGTATGCGTAGAAAAACAACTGTTTTTAATCAAATTGACTATTTAAAACCAACATAAAATAACTGTGTTTAAACAAACTGCCACAGATTTATTTCCAACTGACATAAAGTATTCATATACAACATACCAACTTATGTTTTTTAATTTATCTGTCAGGTCTGGGGGCTATGTTATTGGGTGGCCAGTAGAGGCTACCCTTGTTTAAGTTGAATTTAGGTTTTTGTGAGCTTTATTTTGAAGGTTATGAGTTTGGTTTATCATGATTCCAGCTGTGTTGCATTTGTGTTCTGTTTAGTCATTGGGGTTTAGGAATTGTGTTGTGTATTTAAGGGTGTTTCAGTATGCTGGTCATTAGTTTGCTTTGTGTTCCTCCTTTTGCAAAGTTACTGGCCATCGAGCCTTTTTGAGTTGTTGTTGAATAAAAGACAATACAAGCATGGAAACCTGCCTACACGCCTGCCTTCGTTGGGAGAGAGGGGGAATATGTGACATTATCTCAATTAAATTTTTATGATTAATTTGAACAGACCCCATATTCATTTTTTGAGTGCATGAACACTCTAATAGTCATAATCCCCTTCAGTAATTGACCCATTCTGAATCCTAAATATGTTCAGAAGTTTAAGTATGTGTACTAAAATCAATGAAAACTTTGTTCCCTCAGACCGTGGCCACATGGCCTGTCAGAGTTGATGATTTATGACTTTGCTGAGGCATGGCTTTCTTTAAAATCAGAATATTGTATCTAGCATCCTAAGGTCACATTTTTAAAGGAAATGACTATCATAGTTATTCCCAAATATTATCTTGGATTATTTTAAGACCAAACATGACAAGGATATTTTCACACATCACAGACTTATGATTTCCTTATTTCCTTACAACACACCATCTTTTTGATTATGAGGATTATTTGCTAGTTACTGGAAAGAGTTAACTTTGGAGTTACACGGGAATTTTCTCACAAGTTTACCCCAGTAAGTAATTTTCACTAAAAACAGAAAAGCATAAATGTCTTTGTCTCTGGCTCTCAGGAATGGGTGCTGAAAAAGGAGGGGTGGTTGAAGGGTGAAATAGGCTACATCATGATAAGGTGGCTTGGTATTGTCCTGGGCCTTCTACGTGGTTAAATTGGGGTCCTAAAGATGCTTCATCAGCATTTGACAAACCACAGACTTCCTTGATCAAACAGGGGAGCTTTGTTCTGGGTCCTGTGCTGGCATTTTGCAAATGGGGAGGGGAGGAGATGGAAGTGTGCATGTGGCTTTCCAACGGATCAGACAAATTTGATCCTACAATCATTACTGCACTTATGTGAAAAACAGTTTTGTCCTTGCTGGCTTTTTTTTAAATAATTAGGCTTTTAAGAACATTGGGCCCTGTTGTACTTTCACATAAATGAGTTAAACGCCTGAACAGACTGGAATTTGTGCCTAGAATTACTGGGGTTTGGTCTGGGCCGCTGGGGCCTGGACAGACCAGAGCTAACACATCTATGGTCTCCGGCTTCCCTGTAATAACTCCTGGAAACTCAATGGTAAACATTACATAGCCTTTGTAGGGGTAACTCATTTCACTAAAACCCCAAACAGCAAGTCCAGTGACTGGGTTGATTGGAACATCAGAAATATGCCTTCTATGCCAGGCTTCAAATATAATAGTGATCTGTGACATACTGTCTAGTAAAGCTTTACAGGGGTGACCATTCACTTTCAGTGGCACCATGGATTGAGGACCTATCAGTCCTTTAGGAATTTGTCCCATGCTAGCCATCTGAATTGCACTCTTCACTGAACAGTTGGCATCACTCATGGCAGTATCTGTGTGGGACTTTGGTCTCTCCTTGGCTTTTTGAATGATCCTAATTAGTTTCTAAATAACCATACTATGGTTCTCCGCATTTTGACATTTGGTAGCTATGTGTCCTGCATCTACAGCAGAAATAGTTATCTGACTCTTTATAAGACGCTTTCTGGGAAAACTGTGCTGAGCAAGGTGATCTTACATATGTGGAATAAGATGAAGCCTCTGTTGGCTCATAATCTCTGTTACTCATATTATTTTGCAGTCTTGTAACCTGCTAGATGCGCCTTCAGCTCCTTAAGTTCTGTTTTCAGCCCTTGTATCTGTCTATCTGTCAACATGCTGAACTAAGTATTGCACACTGAAGCGTTCAGCTTCACTCATGAACCCTCATACTCTTCTTCTGCACAAATTTCCCCTAATAGTTGCAGAAAACTTGCGGGTTGGTTAACCGTTCTCTTAGTCTCAGATGTAACAGCATTAAATCTGAACGAGCTTCAGCACCTCTAAGAAGCTGTTCTACTCTGACACGATCCTTCTTAGCTACTGAAACTCCTTCTTTCTGAACAACTTTGCACAAAGACTTTTCCAGTCTCCTCAGAAAATCTGAGAGCTTTTCACCAGCCTGCTGCTGCATAAGGCGAAAAGCAAAATACATATCCTCTCCTGGTTCAGCACTTCCAAAAGCACTCTCAAGAGCTTCCAAATACCCTTCAGGACTAACATCTGGATCATCTTCCCTGACCACTTTAACTATTACTAAAGCAGGTCCTCTTAGATAATACATTGTCGCTTCTCTTTATTATAACAGTCATTCTCCTTTACCATAAGGTAAGCATGTTCTATCCAGTGATCAAATGGTTCCTCACCCACTGGGTTAGGGTTAGGGGTAGGGGAGGTGCCTGAAAATGTTTGCAGGCGTCTATAGACTCCACTCTCTGAATATGGCTTTGATGTTTTCCCCCAAAAATTCACCTATTGCATGAATAATGGATTCAGGGGAAGAGCTCTCTGAAGACAAAGGAGCAAACAAAGCATGGATGTCATCCAAGGACATTCCTTCTGACTGCAACAATCTTGGTCAGTTGAGTCTTCACATGCAATGATTACTTGAGGTAAGGCATCTGGGTGCTGCACTATTTCGGGGGCACCAGCTTAATTTTCCTCTTTACATTCACACAAGACAAAAAATCATCTCAGTTTGGGTTTGAATATTTCATATCTGACCCTATTTTACGTTATGCATGGCATTCTCAATGTCACCTACATCCAAGCCATCTGAAATGATTAACATTAAGGCATGGGCTTCATCAATTCCCTCACCATGACACCAGCCTTTAAGTTCCTCCTTGGACTGTCTTCAAGTGAAGTCAAGGCAAAATTTATTATCCCCCCCAGGGGAATTTAGATTGCAGACAGGCATTTAAACATTTAAAAACAACACAACAAAATAAAATAAATGGATACGACATTGAAGACAAATACCACATAGAGACAGTGACCAATACATAGTACAGAACTGTCAAGATTACTGTCTACGGCCGCTAGGGGCTGTCCTCGGACTTTGTAAGTGCCCTTAGTGGGTGTTACCTAATCTCTGTTTGGCTGTCAGTAAAGGACTCCCAGCTGAATAGAGTTTAGGAGCTGTTATTGTCTTTCTCCTTCTTGGTCCTTTGTTCTATGCACCTTAGTATTTAAGTGGTTCTGTCTTTAGTTTGGCTATGGAGCATACCCTCACTTTACCCCTGTCTGTGTCCTCCTCAATTCTCCTACTTTTTTTCATTTCTGGCTTTTGAGCCTTCTTCTGTTCCGTTTCAAATAAATCATCAACTCAAACGGAAGTCTTCACCTGTGCCTCTCATTCCCTGTTTGGACATGGGCCGGTCGTGACAAGAATGCTCCATCTCCCAAGGCACAGCAGACTTGACCATGAGTCCATGGAGATCCGCAAGTGGGACGTGCTGGACCTGGTGTAGGAAGGAACTGACCAGAGCGGGTTGGTACAACCCTCCGGAAATACTGAGGTATGTTAGCTCAGAGGAGGAGAGGTTAATGTACGGCTGGAGCGGCCGACTGGAGGATCCGCCTGTGATTTTGGATCTGGGGTTTCTCGCGGACCTCCCCATCTTCAATTCAGCGAGAGAGCCATGGAGGCGGAGGGGGTTGGGAAACCTCCGGATCGGGTTTCGTGATCGGTTGCCTCCGGATCCAGCACGCAGCTCATCTCCTCAAACGGCTCCAGCACACAGCTCATCTCCTCAAGCGGCTCCAGCATGCAACTCAGCTTCTCAAGCGTTACCTGCAAGCAGCTCAGCTCCTCGAGCTTAGCCCGCACACTGCTCAACTCCTTCAACAGCTGCAACACGACTCTCAGCTCCTCCAGCGGGTCTAGTTTGCAGACCAGCTCTCGAAGCGGCGTCTGCACGCAGCCCATCTACTCCAGCAGCTTCAGCCCACAGCTCATCTCCTCCAGGGGCTTCAGCTCGAAGTTCATCTCCTTCTGAGGCTCCTAACCATAGTGTGATTTTTCCTGTGGCTCCAACCCACAGCCTATCGTTTCCTGTGGCTCCAACCCACAGCCTAACGTTTCCCTTGGTTCCAACCCACAGCCTAAAGTTTCCTATGGCTCCAACCCACAGCCTAACTTTTCCCGTGGCTCCAACCTGTAGCTCAGCTCTTCCCGAGGCTTCAGGCTGTAGCTCAGCTCTCTTGATGGCCCCAGCCAGCCACTCAGCTCTCTCCGTGGCCCCAGCCAGCCACTCAGCTCTCTCTGTGGCCCCAGCCAGCTGCTCAGCTCTTTCTGTGGCCCCTGCCAGCTGCTCAGCTCTCTCCGTGGCCCCGGCCAGCCACTCAGTTCTCTCCGTAGCTCCAGCCAGCCACTCAGCTTTCTCCATTGCCCCAGCCAGCTGCTCAGCTCTCTCCGTGGCCCCGGCCAGCTACTCAGCTCTCTTTGTGGCTCCAGCACGCATCTCTCCCCCCATGGCTCCAGTGCGCAGCTCTCCTCTGGTGGCTCCAGCATACAGCTCTGCCCCTGTGGCTCCAGCTTGTAGCTCCTCCTCAGTGGCCCCAGCACCAGTTCCCATAGCAGTCTCCCAAGCTGCGGCTTCTGCACTGGTACCCGTACCGGTCTCCCAAGCTGCGGTCACGGCACCAGTTCCTGCACCAGTCTCCCAAGCTGTGGCCCCTGCACCAGTTCCCGTACCGGTCTCCCAAGCTGCGGCCCCTGCACCGGTTCCCGCAACAGTCCCCCAAGCTGCGACCCCTGCACTGGTTCCCACACCGGACTCCCAAGCTGTGACCCCTGTACTGGTTCCCACACCGGTCCCCCAAGTTATGACCCCTGCACCAGTTCCCGCACCGGTCTCCCAAGCTGTGGCCTTTGTACTAGTTCCTGTACCCGTTGCCCAAGTTACGGTCCCTGAACCAGTTCCCACACCGGTCTCCCAAGCTTTGGATCCTGCGCTGGCCTCCCAAGCTCCTGCACCGGTTTCCACACCAGCCTCCCAAGCTCCCACACTGGTTTCCACACCAGCCTCCCAAGCTCCTGCACCGGTTTCTGCACTGGCCTCCCAAGCTCCTGCACCGGTTTCCACACCGGCCTCCCAAACTCCTGCACTGGCTCTTCCGCCGCCGCCTTGGAGGGGAACTTTAGTGTTTCCACATCCTCCCCCCCTCCGCTGTTGTGTGGGCTGGGAGGTGGGGGGGGGACTCCCAGTAAAGGACTCCTTATTGGTCCTTTGTGGTTAAGTGGTTCTGTCTTTAGTTTGGTTATGGAGCATTCCCTCACTTTACCCCGGTCTGCATCCTCCTCAATTCTCCTGCTTTTTTTCATGTCTGGCCCTCGAGCCTTTTTCTGTTTCGTTTTGTTCTGTTTCAAATAAATCATCAACTCAAATGGAAGTCTGCGCCTGTGCCTCAGACACGGCCCAGTCGTGACAAGAACAGACCCACCACAATAACAACACAAGGCCATTGCACAATACAACACAGAATAGTACACAGTACACCACAGTGCAGGATCACTACATGGAGAGACTAGAAAAACAGAAGGGCCAGTACAGAAATAGCTAAGTCCAACAGTGACATCATCTGTGCTTATTCAATAAATTCACAGCAGCACAAAGAAAAGAAAATGTATATCTTTTTGTCCTGTGTGTGGGAACTCTATATCTTCTACCTAAAGGTAGAAGCACAAACACCCTATAGAGGGGGTGGTCAGTATAGTCCAATATTGCGAATGCCCTCCCAAGCACATAATGGTCATGCAGGTCACTAAGCTGGGATTAAGTTACACCAATGATCTTACCAGCTACACTGACAAGCTGGCCAAGCTTGTTTCTCTCTGCAAGGTTAAAGTTACCAAACCATACCATAATAGAGAAGGCCAGTACAGACTCAGAAAAGGTTCTATAAAACAGTGTCATCATTTTGGTACAAACATTAAAAGACTTCATTTTTCTCAAGAAATACAGACGCTGCTGAACCTTCTTATAGATAGCCTCAGATTTGGCTTGGAATTTTAACTTATTATCCAACATTGTACCCAGATACTTATAATTACCTACCCATTCTACCTGAGGTCCCTCTATCACTGTTGCCTTAGGAGTAGCAGCAGACTTCCTAAAGTCAATCACCATCTCCTTAGTTTTTGACAGATTCAGTTCCAAAAAAGAATTCTTACACCAAGTCACAAAGTTGTCCACTACTGGACCATGACCCAATTCCTCCCCCCATTTAATAGGCTAATAATGACTGAGTCATCGGCAAACTTAATAATTTGGCTATTCTCAGCCTTACTTCTGCAGCTGTTTGTGTACAGAATATAGAGGAGAGATGAAAGAACACACCATTGGGGTGATCCAGTGGATGAGTGGAGCTTGTCTGAAAGGACACCATTGACCCTTACAGTGTTCTCTGTCATAAAATTCAAAATCTCTGTCATTAAAATTTCAAATCAAGTTTAGATTCTGAGAGGTTTCTCAGCCAGCAAATGTGACTGTATTGTGTTAAAAACTGAGGAACTATTCCAAGATGGCACCATGGACTGCAGCCTCGGTACTGCGCTCTCTCATACTTTCCTTGTTTTTGTTCATTTTCTGCGTGTTTGGTCACTCAGACCACATCAGTTTTTCCAGAGATCAACTGCTAAGCATCAGGCAGTCGTCTCAAAATAGTTTTTATCCTTTTTTCATGAACCCGGAACATTTTTTGGAGATTTTAGACAGAGGAGCAGTGGGACACGCGCTGGTGAAACTACATCAGCGGGGATTCTGCACGGCACTTCCCTCCATTCACCTGGCGCTCCCTTCCAAACAAAGTGGACCAGCTGCTGCTTTTAAACCGGACTAAAAAGGACTTTGTGCATTCTGCTGCTCTTTGCTTCACTGAAACTTGGCTCAGTGAACGCACCCCAGATGCTGCCTTAAACCTGCCGGGCTTCCACATCCATCATGCGGACCGCATAACGGAGCTCTCGGGGAAAACAAAGGGCGGCGGAGTCTGCTTCTACATTAACGAAGGTTGGTGTACTGACGTCACAGTGTTACAGAAATTCTACAGCCCAAACCTGGAAACTTTTTTCATTACTGCAAACCGGGAGTTTTTTTCCTTCATTCTGGTCGGAGTTTACATCGCTCCTCAAGCCAAAACGAACGACGCGCTGTGAGCGCTGGCTGACCAGATTACCACCCTGGAAAGAACATTTCCTGATTCCCTTCTTATTGTCCTCTGGGATTTCAAGAGAGTGAAACTAAACCACAAACTTCTTGAATACAGACAGCATATTAACTGCCCCACCAGGGGCAATATCACACTGGACCACTGTTACACCACTTTAAAAGATGCCTATTGCTCTGTTGCCCGGGCAGCTTTGGGACATTCTGATCACTGCCTGGTAGTGTTGCTTTCGTCAACAAAAATTATGACTAAATATCGTCGTCAACCACCATTTATCGTGAGACAAAAACAAGATGACACACAACGTAAACGCTGGTCATGTGACTATAACTATAACAAAACATATAATGTAATATTGTTGATGAATAAGAACGAGACTAAATGTGGTTTACAAAATAAAAACTATGCTAAAATGTCTCTTCATTTTCGTTTACTAAAACGAGACGAGATGTTATTTCCTGCATGATAGGGAGGGGAGAAAAAAAGCATTGGGACAGTCGACCTTAGAGTTGCATGGCGTTACGTCCAATACTTTTGCTCACTGAGAGGCACTGTGAATTAAATCTATCTAGCATGACCAAAAGTATTGGGACACAGGGCAGGGAGAGAGAAATCACACACACACACACAGAGACGCAGCATTTTTATAAGCAGCCTTTCCCATATCCATGCAAAAAAGCTGATCCTAATTTGTTCTGATTTGGTTGTGTAGACTATATTTGTTCAGGAATAAAAAAAATATTCAGGTAACTTCAGGCCAACACACCGAAGGTGAAGACTTTTACCAGTTTTAAAAATGTGGGTTTTATGGCAATAGACACACATTTTCATTTTATTTGCACTTTTTACTGATGTGATGTTATTCTATGTATATATTTTATTTACATTTTTGTGTGTGTACTTCTAAGTTCTAACAAGTTTGGTTGGCAAAATAAATGTTGTAAATTCAAATCAGAGTGTCTTCCCTGTCTGGAATGGATGTACAGTATTCTTGAGTCTATATAATAATAAGATAACCCTGTTTGAATGGTGAAATAGGTTTGACTAAAACAACATTTAGATTTTGTCTATTCTACTAGGTACTTATACTATATTGACTTGGTTAAATAGAATCGCATTACTAAAAAAAGAGACTAAAATACAACTTTCGTTAACTAAAACTAGACAAAAATGTCATCAGTTTTCATTGACTGAAACTAGACGAAAATAGTTGTGGGTAATTCTGACTAAAATAAGACTAAAATGATCAGACTTTTAGTCGACTGAAACTTGACTGGACTAAAAGAGTATGGACGTGACTGAGACTAGACTAAAACTAAAATTACACTACTGCCTGGTCCATCTTTGTAACGGTAGGTACTGGAGAGGGAAAGGGAAGGACGCCACAGAGGTTAATATATATAAGTTTTAATGAAAATAAGAAACACAAAACACACAACACACTTCAAAACAGAAAACAAAACACAAAACCCCGGCTCTAACCCAAAAACGAAAACACAGAACAAGAATAAACTCAAACAGGGCAAGACACTGAACATACAAGACCCGTGCTCCTCAAACTAACAAAATAACAAAAACGAAGGACTCAGGCTTTAGCTTCCCACAAGCTCACACAGCCAGGAAACGTGGATACAGGCAGAGGGTGCAAAGCGTGCACCATCTCAGGTAAAAACAGGAGGAACACGGGCCTGGAAGACAAGACAGGGAGACAAATCATCAAATAAACAAAAGACAAGGTCAAAATACAGGACGAGGCAAAAGCAGACAAAGTAAGACAAGGCAAGACAAAATAGGACTAGCAAGACACAGCAAGACAAAGTAGACAAATACAGACTCACAGGGATCGGCTGAAACAAACAAGGAACAGGTGAAGAGAGGGGAAATGAGGAACAGGTGGGACTAATCAACAGGACGCGATACAAATGGAACAGGCACACTAGGTAGGGGACAAGGGAAACAACGGAAACTGGACATAAATATGGGGACGAAGGGAAACAACGGAAACTGGACATAAATATGGGGACGAAGGGAAAACTAATATTCTGGAGACGGGGAATGGGTTCTACGTGACGGGGACGAGGTGGCCGTCACAATCTTATTCCACTTTACAGGCAACAACTTAAACGTGCCAAGCCTGTAGTCAAAACTGTGAAGAAATGGACTAATGCAGCAAAGCAGGAACTGCAGGACTGTTTTTGAAGCTGCATCTGATAATCTGGATGAGCTGATGGACACTGTGACATCATACATCAGTTTTTGTGAAGATGTGTGTGTGCCAACCAAGACCTTCTGCACATACAATAAAAATAAACCACGGTTCACAAAGACCTGGCAGACAAGCTGAATACCTTCTACTGCAGGTTTGAGACGGACAGACTCACACCCCACACCCACCCCTCCCCAGAGATATTGACCCCTAACACACCTCTCACCCCTCCACAACTTGGGGCTGAACAAGCTCAAGACTGTTGAGGTGATAGCGGACTTCAGGAGACATCCCTCAACACTGCTCCCCCTCATCATATCAGACAGCCCAGTGTCTACTGTGGATACCTTCAAGTTCTTGGGTACCATTATTTCCCAGGACCTGAAGTGGGAGACCAACATCTCCTCCATCCTCAAAAAGACCCAGTGGAGAATGTACTTCCTGAGACAACTGGGGAAGTAATTCAGTTTTTTTTTCAATTCAGTTTTATTTATATAGCGCTTTTTACAACCAGGTTGTCACAAAGCAGCTTTACAGAGTCCAGGTCCGAG
>JBBPCX010059401.1:0-14262 GCA_037974365.1 Hydrocynus forskahlii | reverse complement strand
GATGTACTTTCCTTTCCGCCCCTCGACACCGTAGCAGTACAGATCTTACAGTCTGCCTTACTCCTGTCGTCGTCTTTCATCTTAAAATATTTCCAAATTGCTGACATTGCTTACTCCTCCTATTGCAAAAAACCTAATAGCTCGTTGTCTCCTCTTAGATATTGAAGGCAGGCAGGACAACAAATCACAACTGCCCAGTGTGATCAGTTGATGTAATGAAATAGGATATTAATCAATGGTATCAGTGCATGGTATCGGCAATTCACGTACGAATACGAGTATTTTAACGAAGTATCAGCCTGATACCCGATACTGGTATCAGTATCGGTGCAACCCTAATACTAATCTAGTAAAATGACTCCCAAATGCACTCAAAACACAATAACCCTGAAGCTGAGGCCTAGTACCGGTGTCTGGATACGTCCACTGAAGATTGTGTAATTTTTATATCAATTCAATATTCAAAACTAACTCAATTAAAAACATTATTTTGCTTTTTAAGTAAATAATTTGATAAAAATATGATGTAAATTATGTTTGTAAGCACTTTTGAAACTCACTCAATATCCTCGACAGGGACAGAGCTTTTGTTCCTATGACGGATTTCTTTCCAGTATTCTTCAAGTTTAATACCCACGTTATATATGGTTTTCCTGCACAAAAAGAAAATAACATTTAACGTCACTTTAGAAAATGTACTTACAGCATATTAAACACTGTAAACCTGAAAAATCCCAAATCATACCTGTACTCATCAGTGGAGTCAAAGTCTTGTTTATTGTGGGTTGGCTTGAGAAAATCACACTCTATCACCCCAATCACTCCCACTCCGACCCTGTTGACCTGATATAAGAGAACACAAAAACTTTCCTTTATTTATTAAATGACTTTCACTGTAACTACTGTGAAGCTGCTTAAAATGGTAAAGTGTGATGTTGGATTCTCTTTATTATGTTCATTATTGTTTAGGGTGGTCACCATTGATTATTTTCATAACTGGGTAATCTGGCTATTCTTACTCGAGTAATCATATACATGCAATTTGTAACAAAGAACAGTCAAGCTTACATCACCCGCAAAATTTGCTACTATAAAATAAGTATGCATGAGATCCTGCTCTCCTCTGTCTTTATCAATTATGCATACAAAAGTAACCTGGGTACTAACAGCTCTTCTTTGTGGAAAACATTCAGACCACTGAACATGGCTTTATACTGACCTATGCGAAGTAGCTGTTAGGTCAATCAGTAGCTGTTGGGCAGTTCAGTGAGAACGCTAATTTTAACATTTCTGTTTTAAATCAACTGAAAGCCAAATTATTGTTACGTACCCCCAAAAGTTGGGACACTTTCTAAAAATGCAATAAAAACAAAAATCTGCAATTTAATAATTCAATTGAACCTTTATTTAACAGGCAAAAAAAAGACAAAGAAAAGACAAACTTAATTCTATTTGGTAAACAAACAAATTTAGAAATTGATGCCTGCAACACACTCCAAAAAAGTTGGGATCGAGGCAAGTTTATCACTGGGGCACATCCCTTTTCTATTAATCACAATTCTTAATCATTTGGGAACTGGAGAAACTAACTGTTACAGTTTTTAAGTGGACATTTTGCCCATTCTTGCTGTACACAAGACCTGAGCTGCTCAACAGTCTGTGGTCGCTGTTCTGATTGTTTTGATATGATTCACCATTCTGGTCTGATTCTCCTCTTCATGATGCGTCAGGCATTTTCAACAAAAGACTGATCTGGACTTTGTGCAGAATAAGGCCTGTTATCGTCCTGCTAAAATATACATGGAGTTCCTGGAAAAAAATGTCATCTTGAAAGGAGCAGATGTCTCTCTAAAATTCCAGTGTAAGCCTCTGTATCAATGGTGCCTTCACACATATACAGATCCCCCCCCCACCATGGGCACTGATGCACCCCCACACCATCACAGATCCTGGGTTTTACACCTTTCACTGATCACAGTCGGGATGGTCTTTTTCATCTTTGGTACATAGAATCCAACGTCCATTTTTCCCCAAAAACAAGCTATATCATGGACTCATCTGACCACAGAACAAATTTCTAATGTCTTTCAGTCCATCTCAAATGAGCTCAGGCCCAGAACTCACTGGTGTTTCTGCACCAAATTGACGTATGGCTTCCTCTTTGAATAATATAGTTTCAGGGAGCGCTTCTTGATGCCGTGTCAGATTGTGTTCAGCAACAATTTCCCAAAGAACTCCTGAGCACACATGGCTATGTCTGTCACAGTGCATGACGGTTCCTAATGCAGCATCGCCTGAGGGCTCTAAGGTCAAGCACATTTAGCAGCAGTTCCCACCCTTGGCCTTAACGCACAGAGATTTCTCCGGACTCCCTGAACGTTATTAACTTTCACGATGTTATTAACCGCAGGTGGTTAACCTGACAGCTCAGAGAGATATGAGTCCATACTTAAATGTATTTATTTCTGCACTGACACAGTAACGCCACTTCTCTCCACCTAGCACACACTTTAGTCCAGATGTGTCAAAGTATAAATATAGTTATTCAGACTAAGAGTAATTAAAATTATATTTCTTATATTATGAGCTGACAGGATTTGCCATGGAAAGCTCAGTACCAACTGGTTTTGAAATGAACTAGAAGTTGTTAGTGAGGTTCTCTGCATTGTGACAATGTTCTCAAAATGCAGCAATGTGAATGACAATTCAAACTCAAGGAAACCAGCTAATATTGTCAAAAGAAAGAAAATCTTTTGCTGTTCATGTAAAGTTAAGCTTTAATTTAAGGCCACTCATACTTTTACACACTTCAGATACATTTAAGGGTTTGTGCTGCTGCATTAAAGCAGGGGTCACCAACCTTTTTGAAACTGAGAGCTACTTCACGGGTACTGAGCCATACGAAGGGCCACCAGTTTGATACACTAGAACAGAGTTAACCTAAACGTATCTAAACTTCTTGTATAATAAACATGTTTTAAATGCTTTTTTTTAGATATTGTTGTTTTCAAATCTGTATGAATGCAAATGTGATTAAAGAAGAATAGCAAAAGGATTAAATTAAATGTCAGACGCTTTAGAACAGGTCTGCTGGCTACTCATGTGGTCCTTGGGGGGGGGCACCATGTTGGTGACCCCTGCATTAAAACAAACAAATATGAAATGTACTTCAGCATCTTCAACAAATATGTTACAATGAATTACAATTAGGTATTAGTTTTGTTAAGTGTTTGTAAGTATCACTTGAATTCTGAATTTGTGCACCTTTACCATCTCTGTAGATAAAGTACAACCACTGAGATGTGGGAGGTTTTTCCTCAGCATTTGAAGAAAGATAGTTAGGCTTTCCCTACATCAATCAAAAAGGTTCAAATTTATGAATAACAACATAAATTGAAAAAATCTCACCCTGATTTGGCAGGCAACACGCTCATATGCTTTGATGAGTCGGTTTTTGTGGTACATCATGATGCCGTACTGCTCTTTGTTCTTGGTGTTGTAGCCAAAGGTGATTGTAATGGGCTTATCCTGACACAAAAACTCAAGGAACAAAAAAAAAAAAATCACAGAACTCTAAATGTTTAAACCATTTCACCACAATCTTTCACTGGATATGTCTTACCACACATTCTCTCTCTCCCTCTCTCTCTCTCTCTCTCTCTCTCTCTCTGTCTTTCATGCACACATACACACTCTCACTCTCCCTCACTCTCTCATATCTGCCAGAAGGATACATGGAAATAGGGTCTGTATATGTCCTTGATCCTGTGTGCTAGAGTTTTGGAGACAAGCTGAGTTTTCACCTTCTGTCCTCGAATGATAATCTGCATTATGGGCTTCAGGTAGAGGATACTGCAGTAAGCCTGAATAAATGCAAATAAATACACACCCTCTTAGTCATGTACCAGCAATCACTGGTCCCAGAATGAGCTGCACCAATAAACAGGGCAAGCTAATGACCAAAACATTGACTACTACAAGCTCACCCGCAGTGAATAGGTACTTTCAGGTACCAACTGCAAGCCTTGTTCCGACCGATTGTTTTGCTCCCCGGTGCTTTCATACACTTCGGCAGGGATCCGGATGTCATAACGGTCCCGCTCGAAGTCAAATTCCAAATTTCCTGATGGCATTCTGCAGTAAAATGAACTATTACTGTAAAATCATAGAACCTTTCATGATGCACTTCTATAAACACATAAAAAACTATCATCATGCTGAAACTCCACATGTCTTAAGGCCAGACTTATAACAGAAACCGTGAGGATTTTTGGGCTAAGTATAAGGGGAAAGTGTCTTAGGGGGAAACAAACTGAGTATGAAAATTCAATGCTTTGAGAAGCAGAGCTCAAAGTTAGGGATAATGTTGTGCTCGCCAACAATCCAACGAAACATAAAGATATCCACTGTATGAGAGATAAGTCTGAGGGTAAAACCAGACTATACTCTAGCTTTAGAATATATATCTCTGTGATAAAAGTTGTCGATGTTATTGGCTTTACGTAGAATCTGACATTCATGGCTGTGACTATACAGTGAGAGTAAATGTGATGTGGAAAGAACTAGCCATTTTTTTTTTGAGAAATCTCAAACTTTTTGAGATTTTGCTTCGATTTCAACACTTTTGATTTAGTAGTGTACGTCCATTCATCCACGTTCTTTCTCCTCCAATGTTACTGTGCTTACCTGCGGAGGTTCCAGATGATGATTCGGGTTCCTGTGGAGCTGCTGGAGGTCAGGCTGTCGATAACTTTGAACTCGGAATGAAGTTCTTCCAAGGTCTGAAACAGAGAGTGTCGGAGGATATCCTGCAGGCTTGCCTCATGCTCCGGCATGGAACAAAGTGAAAAACGTCAAGGGCCAAAAGGTACAGGTGAAAAACTACAGCCAAACTGCTGTATTTCCTTGCCTAACATGTCTGATATTAACAGCTAACAGTTGTATATTCCTTAAATACCTTTCTGAGCATGGCAAATGTTCAACTCCAGTTTTCTGTTCTTTCAGTTACTCAGTCAATCTACTCACTCAATTTGTCTATTCATTTACCCGTCTCTCTCGAGATAAGGATATTTGTACTGCCATCGGGTTTGAACATGACGATAGGCACTATGACGTTCTCAGCTTCTATATTCTGCAAGTAGGTCTGTGACAACATCCCCACACACATAGTGCCTGCTTGCTTCGAGAACACAATGGCATCCTTCCCCAAGCGCATGGAACCGGACTTGAAACCATTACCATAGAGACCCACGGGAGCATGGCCATTTATCGTCTGCTTGTCACTGAAACCAAAACTGAGAAAAATAGGCAGAGAGAGAGAGATAGAGAGAGGCAGAGAGAGTGAGAGAGAGAGAGACTGTGAGTGGATAAAGGTCATAGGATCATGGCTCATGAGTGGGGTGCATGAATCCTTCCCCTACCTGAGCATTTTGTGCATTTTTTTGTACTCAATGCCTGCTCCATTATCCATGAAAATGAGGCAGTCCTGTTCTTTTACTCTTGTTTTATCAATCCAAAACTGCCTGGCTTTGACATCTGGGTCATAAGCGTTGTCTAAGAAAAGGAACAACAACAAGTCACCAAACCGAGGGCTTAATCGGCGTAACATCAAATTTAAATTTAAAAACTTTGCACTAACGCCCTAAAATGCATGGATCAGTTTTGGCCATAGCTATATTGAAATTAGAATTCTCTGGACCTTTACCAAGGAAAAGAAACAAGAATGAAAATGTCCTGAATTGGCTTGTGCCAGTAACACTTATTCAGGGAAGCACAGAAAACAGGGGGAGTTGGTTAAGTAAGACGAGGATGGGTGCAGAGGTCGTCAGGAAACCACTTCTAAATGTACACTGACTCCTAAAGTCCATCTCAGAAAATACTAAATTCAGCTGTGCCATATGCAGGTCAGTAATGTAAATATAATTGTTGGAGTAAAACAAATAAATAACTGGCACATAAGAAAACCTAGTAAGGTAAAGCAAGTAAAATAAAACTCACCGATTAACTCAGCAATAGCGCTGAAGGGCCATGTGTGGCTAGTGGAGTTTGTGTGCAAGAACTTTGGGCAAACCTTTTAGAGAGAACCATAACAAAAGAATAAATGGCTTTATTTAAATATCTGTACATGAACATAAACTTAAAGATGAACGCAGAGTGGTTCACGAGGAGGAATACTGCATTTCATAACACTATCAAGTGTTAACATGCATTACAGCATTCCAGGCCAAACAGCCTTCAGCATTACACTGTTTACACATTTCCACAAGCAGCTTATGTACAAAGTCTCACCCATCACAAAGATCAGCATCAGTATAACTAAAGAACAAACACTACCACTACAGACACTACAGATTTTTCCACCGATGTCAGCTTTTGATCTTACATTGCATGTACTTCTAACAAATTGGGAACTTTTTTTGGTAGCATGACATATGAAAATTATATAAATCAGATGAAAAGGCTTTTTAATCATTGTTCTCAATTTGATATTGGTATTTCAGGTTTTTATTTTTCACTCACGACAATGTGAGAATAGTCCCCAGTCCACTGTAAGGGACAAATTAATGGAAAAAACAAACTGAATCATCCTTAGAGAACAGTTCCAAACAAAAAACAAATAAAAATACAAGAATGAACACAACTTTATGAAAGTGAAATGATCCACAGGCTTGAAATAGCTGCTTAGACAGACTGCTTAGGGCGAACAAATGCAAATCTCTGTTAGGCAAAGCAAGTAACCGGTTTTACTGTTGTGTCTCTTTACAAAAGGGACATCTGCAACTTAAATCAATGATCACTTCTGGTATAAAGTCTGATACACAGTGTGCAGTAGGTGCAGCTGTAGCAGACAAGCCAAGTCACTCGAGCTGACTTATGAAACAGGAAGAACCTTCTCAGCCGAAAGTGTGTACGAAGCACATCTTCACCCGCAGAAACACTGTTTGTCATGGCGTGGAAGATTCTAATGAAAAGTCTCTGTCTGATATGTTATCAATAATACAGATTATTTACACTACCGCCAACTTTAAATGAGAGACACTTACCCACCCATCACCCCAAATCTTGCAGCAGTGGGTACCAAATATAATACTGTGGTAATTTGAATTATTAGTGCGTTCTTCAATATTGGTACATTCTTGAACACCAGCATATATCGCCCCTAAGAGACACACCTCTTGTCGCCTATATTACTGAACTTTACTGCTCAACCTCATGAAGACATAGAAGACAAAGACAAGAAGGAAGGCTTTTACTTTTTAATGATGGAGCTTTTACATTGTTCATGTTTTTCTCCATCCATAAAGGTCACCGTGACAAACCTTACAGGGTGAAAAACTATGCATCTTTGTCATGGGCCCTTTAAAAAAAATAATCATTTTATTTAAGAAAACAAGAAAAGTATTTTTATGCAAGGTGAGTATTCTGGTCTTTAAAATAATCGGGACACTAGGGAGAAGGACAGAGGCACAGAACACATGGATGTCAGCATGTCAAAATGACAACACAGCCGATCACAAGTAAGGCAGGAACGCACCAGCTCTTACCGAGCCAGCTCTTTTTCTTTTTTTTTTTAACATAACTTGAGCTTTAGTGTCTAGTGTTTCTTCACCTTTGTCTCCGCCCTCGACTTCCATCTGTGTTACGCCACAGACTATCTCTCCAAATAGATTCCAAAGGGGTTCAACCATTTTCTCTCTATCCCAATATGTTTCAGAGGTCTATCGACCAGTTTTTAAACCACCAATACTCGGTGCCTGATCAACCGATCACAAAGTTTTATACAAGCGCACAACTACAGATTATAAGAGACATTGGAGCAGTTCCAAAATTTAGTGAGAGCTCCAATGGGAAGCAGTGTCTATTTTCTCTATAAAAACAATAATAATAATAAAAAACTTAAGTTGAAAAAATTGAATACAAATATATATACTCACACACACCAAAGGTTAATACACAGTAGTGTAAACAAGGAGACAAACAGGGCTGTGTGTGTGTGTGTGTGTGTGTGTGTGTTTTAGTGCATTAACTGCTGTCCCTCAGGATGTGACAGGTAGATACACACTGTCCTAATAGTACACAGCTCTCTTCCCTTTCCCTTTACAGGATGGGCAGTTTCCCAGTGTTTGTGCAGGAGAGGGAACTGGGCATGTATTAACTCAAATAAATAAAAAAAAATTCCCCATGTGACTGAATTTGCCACATTCTGTGAGGAAGTGAACCTCTGTCTCCACCGTATTGTTGTTACACTGTGTGCACACACTCTAGGGAGCCAATATGTCTGATAGCGGCCCGTCTCTATAGACAGTGTATGTGTGTGTATACTGAATCTGTACTATTAGTGTGTTTCTGTGTTAGTGTTCAATCACTGTGCTCACGTAATCAGCTCCAGTGTACTGTCAGTTTAGACACAGTCTGTCTCTCTCTGACACACACACACAGTCTATCTCTCTCTCTCTGACACTCACACACACACACACACACACACACACACACTATCTGTCTCTCTCCTTTTCTCTCTCTCTCTTTCTCTTCTCTCTCTCTGACACACACACGCGAGCGAGAAACGAAACTGAAACCGATGCGGGCTACGCGGGAAATCCGCAGGTTTGAATGTTGCGTATTCACTGACAGAACAGCCCCATATTCTAGCTCCCATTCACTCTCACTCTCACTCTGAACACCCCGCTCCTGCAGCAGTGAACTTATTCTCCATTAACACTGTCAGAGTAACATTAAACAACTATTAAACAGCAGTTAAACAGCACAGGACCCTATTTATTTTCTCACACACTTCTATCTAAACAGCGTATACGATTCGAAGCATCTGTCTAACAATATCAGGCGTAATGTTCTCTATGTGTTAGGAAGGAACTTTCTCACCGCACTCAGAGGAACACCTCTCTCTGTTTGAGCCGCCATCTTCCTGGAGCAAAAAAGCACGCATGCGCAGTAGCGCCGCCCCTCACCCACAGATGATTTAAAATCAGAATCACAATCACAATCACAATCTCAATCACAAAACTGTACTGATTGCTTATGGTATGACTGCACAGACACAGAGACACAAAGAAAAGAACAATATAAAATATAAAAAGTATAAAATATAAAAAGTATAATATAAAGTCTAAATAAATCCAATTAAAAAATCTGCAGAAAAACCTCAGTATGAAATACACGATACTACATACACAAATACTGGGTATAAATAGTATGGATAAGTAAGTTACTGTTAAGTAATTTACAAATAAAACTGACGGTAGAATCAGAAACAGAAAACTTCACTGATCCCAGAGGAAATGGCTTAAAGCGTCTGCCAAATGAATGTAACCTTTACAAGAAGAGGCTGTTAAGAATAACTAGATGCATTTCCACAAGAAAATGCAAAGTGGTTGCTATAAAACCAGTGTTTGGAGACACCCAAACACTGTTTTATGGTTTTATGGGTAAAATCTACTTGCACCATGGAAGACCTTCTGATTCAGTGGCTGGTGCTCTATATCTGCAACACCATGGGGCCTGAAGACCCTGAGGAAGCTATTTATGGGTAAGGACGGCTGAAATCACACATAGCCACTGATTATTTTTAATTAAACAGTGACAATGTGTTTTACAACTGACCTGAGCTTTCGTGTCTTGAAGTCTGTTTATGAGCCTTCTGTGTGTTTCACTCCATGATTTTTTTCTCCGTATTTGTGTTTTTCTGCGTTTGGTCGCTTTGCAGCCACCATAGACGTGACGTCACAACGCTCCCGACACGGTCACTTCCATTAAGACTCGTAAGGCAACTCACCTTTCTGCTCTGTCTCACATACATTATCAATACTCGATAAATACTCGGTCCCTGATCATCTGATAAGCTCTGTACAAGTACAACACAGTTTCCACAGTTTACATGGCCTTGGAGCAAAAGTGGCTCCTAAACCAAGTGGAATAAAAATAACAATTAAACTTAAGAACAGTAGTGTGGTTGCATAATTATCCTGCTGCTCACTGAAATGCTAAGGGCTCACCGTACATACAGGTAGAGCGCCTGTGTGTCATTCATGTGAGATCACTTATAGCTGCTACATGGCTTTGAGCTGATCATAAGTGGCACTTGGTTTAAAAAATCTGAGAGTCACTGTCCCACAGTGTACAAGACTCACTAGAGTATGACTGTTCAAATGTATGTGTTCCACATACATTCTTCTTCTTCTTATTTTATTATTATTATTGTTGTTGTTACTGGTCATCATCATGTACAGTGTGCAGGATGTAGCAATATTCATTTTTCAGCTGCTCTATAATCTCTCAAATCTAAGGATCCAGTGGCATTTTGGTGAAACATGTATAGAGAACAGAACATACCAAGTTTGAAAGTGTTTCATTGACCACAGCAGTGATTTTCATTTTCTGCTTTTCAGTCACTGTTAGCAACATCATTATGGACTAGACTACTCTTTTCTGATCTATTCTATTCAGCTGGATTTTTATACTAGATTTACCAACATTTAGAAAACTTTTCAATACCAGCTAAAGTAATGTAAATAGGACATCATCTTAACATTTTTTATGCACCATTCTATACTTACTATTCTTTTCCTGCGCTATTCTATTCTTCACAATACTATACTATAATTATATTATACTATATTGTGCTACACTACACTACTTAATACTATAAGATTCTTTATTATACTATATCACGCTACAAAATGCTATACTATTCTGTACTGTACTTTACTACATCACACCACGTTACTATTAGGGGTGTGCCAATCCATTACTCATTAACGTCATAAATGACGTCTTGTCCTGTTTTGCTGCTCTTGTGTTTTTCTTGCACTCTCTTTTGTCTGGACTTGTGATCTTGTGGCATTCTGTTTCTGTTTCTGTTCTTGTGTTGCTTTGTGGTCCTGGGGGCACATTGTTTCTTTTCATTGTGTACAGTGTCTATATGGTTGAAATGAAAGTAAACCTACCTAACTTGACTTTGTACTATTCTATACTGCATTACATTATACTAAACCATTCTATATTAGACTATACTATACTGAACTACACTACACTATATACTACAGTTTGCTATACTATTCTGTACGATACACCGCACTACATACTATGCTGCACCATTATACTGTACCATACAACACTATATAGTACACTCTTCTTTGCAATTATATTATATACTGAACTATACAATACTATAATACATTCTGCAGTGGTTAGGGAGTTGGTCCTGTGATCAGAAGGTTGTGAGTTTGAATCCCAGGGCAGCTGGTGGCACTTCTGAGGTTCCCTTGAGCAAGGTACCGTCCTGACACACTGCTCCCTGGGTGCTGTGTTTCCTGGCTGCCCACTGCTTCACTTGGTGAATTTATTAAATACAGAGAATTTTGTACTGTTCACACTGTATGCTGTGGTGTTTTCACATGATCAATGTTTATTTCACTACATTATGCTATATTGTATTATGTTATACTACACTCTTCCATACGATTCGATACTATCCTACACTACATTATACTGTACTGCACTATGCAGTTTAGATGTCTTGACACAATAAATATCAACACAGTCATTCATCCTGATCTATTATATTTAATATCTTATAAAACGGTGAGGTACTCAAACAGTGAGGTTTGAATTAGACATGTAGTTTAATATTTGTGCCATACGAGATTTGTGTGAATGAAATGACAATGCAAAGATGCCTTGTGTTTATTTTCTGACACTTGATTTTATTTAACAGAAAATTTCAAAAACATTCCCTTGTACACATTAAAACAAAAAAATTGTGCCCTATTTTTCCTTTGCTGTACATGTTATGAGTATTTGCCCTGTAGATTAAAGTGAAACATTCCAACTTCTTCAGCAAAAAGAGAGGAATGTTCTTCTGAAGCACAGTAACTGGGGCCTAGAGCATAGTTTATCACAGGCATGTTTCTCTCCACATGCATTTACAGTGAAGGAGACAGAGAGGTAGAGGAAATGTGGTCTGGGACATGGTAATAGCAACTGACCAATCAAAAAAACAGAAAAAAAGCCCTTCAAGTGATAAGTAGAGGTTCCCAAACCCAGTCCTGGCAACCTCACACTCTGACAGTTTATTTAAAATCTGACTCAAGAAGGTCCTTAACACAAGAAGGTCCTAAACAGGGGTGTGGAGATGCTAAAACTGGGATTGGGAACCCCTAATCTACTTAAGTAGGGAACAATGGGACAGAAAAAAAAAAATCTAATAAATAAAATGGGATACAAACTAGTACCAGTAAAAGAGAAAAAGACTCGGTATCATATTTGTGCTGTTGAAACAAAACCTCTGAACTCCAAAAAAGTAACTTTGGAAAAGAAGGTCATTTCTATTTAAGTTCAAATGAAGTGCTGACATGGATTAAACCAGCAACTGACACTTTCAAATTATGTAAAAATGGAGAGGCAAGGTTTTGTTCCAATGTAAAATGTTCCCCAAGCATGACTCTGCAAGTTATAATGTACTGTATCTACAAACACAAAGCTTTCGAATACAACACACCATTACTGTAGTGTAGAGATTGAAAGCTGGATGTTATGATTATGGTTTGGTGCTCATTTCAGCGTCATTTCAACATGTTTAAACCAGTATAGTTTTACAGAATGACATTAACTGTTGTTTCAGTTCTGTTTCTGTGGTCATATTCACAACACAGACACATATATTCATAAAAGAGCATAAAATAAAAGCATGAGCATCAAATGGAATGTAATGTGCTTCGTACTCTAAAATGGGAGCGCATGGCGGGCATAGCTGTGGCCATCTCGATTTTATGCACTGCAATAGCTACTTAATGCGAAAGCCTTAGTTATGGAATTATACAACAGGAAAAACTATGTTGCATTAAAATGAATATGGCACAAAAAATGTACATTCATACTTTAAATGGTCGGCATCATATGCTGTGCAAAACGTAGCGACACTGGTTTCGTTTTATCATCTATCAACTCTAAATGTTGCTCATCTCTTCGACTTGTCTTTTAACGTATCTCAGACTGAGCGTCGCATTTAAGGGCAATTTTGGCTAAAATAAAACGTTTAATGTGCAAAATCTTAAACCTAGATTAACTTTTAATATTTATTTATTTAAATAGTATTCAAATAAAAGCAATTATCCAGTCTTTACAGAATTATCTGTAATCATGTTTCTCATTCATTACACTGTGAATTCCATGCTTACAAAAACAAACAATCACGCAATCATGCTACCACACTCTGTACGTTCACCACACCTCACGCTCGTCGAGAGAAGATGATGGAGGAACAGCTAGACATCAAATGGTAAGTTAGACATCAAATGGTAAACTGAGTACCCGTTCCGGTGGGGGGGAGGGGGGGTTGTGTTAGAGGACGAGCTGACTCCCTATGAGTCCAAACCATCCAGAAACTCTCCTTCAGTGATGAGCTCCAGCTGCTGCAGCACCCTGCCGGAGCTGGGTGGGGGGTAATCAGCAGGGCGGTAGGGGAAGCGGCCTGAGCTGCTGAAGGAGCAGCAGAGAGTTTGGAAAAAGGGCACCAGCTGAGTGATGGATGAGAGTGAACGCAGAGTGAGCAGTGGAAACTCCACACACTCTGTTCTGGATTCCCCTACCACTCCATTCAGCTCCTGAAACACAAAAACACGGGGTGAAATACAGGGTCTTTATTTTTAAGTAAAGTAAAGCAGACCCTTATAGTCATGTGTGAACACACCACAACACAGCACAAAGTGTGAACGTTGTGAAATTCTTCCTCTGCATTTAAACCATTCACCAAGCAGGAAGCGCCCGTGGAGCAGTGTGTGGGGACGGTACCTTGCTCAAGGGTAACTCAGTGATGACACTAGCAGTCCTGGGATTCGAACCCACAACCTTCTGATCACAAGGGCAACTCCCTAAGCACCAGGCCACAAGCTGCCCCTTTTTTGAGTAAGGTGGTGGGGGGTATGTAGGACATATACTTCCACAAACAAGGAATCATTCATTTCTTCAAATTGATTACTGTGCAGATGTGATATGCTTTTTTGTGGTGTTTGTCTTTGCATGGTGAAATGGTGTTTATCCACTATCCACCTCGCAACTGGAACAATCTGCCCATCAGGATCAGTTCTGCACCAACTGTAGCTTTAAAAAACTGCTAAAAACTGCACGATTCTCTTCCGCCTTCTTTTAAATTTTTGCACTTCTACTGCACGTTGTAGGAGGAAATTCTGAGTTCTCACTTCATACTGTGTTATGCTTCTTCGTTTTACCCTTATATGGTTACATGTG
>JBBPCX010059380.1:0-14262 GCA_037974365.1 Hydrocynus forskahlii | reverse complement strand
GAGAGAGAGAGAGAGAGAGAGATGGATGGATGGATGGATGGATAGATAGAAAAGTGTTAGATAGTCATCAAATGTACAGCCATACAAAATCAGACATTCTGTGGTATATCTCATTAAATTCAGCTGTAAGGGTTAATAATGCCATTTTGTTCAGTGGTACAGCATTTCTGTCTGATTTCTAGACACTGATTTATGATTTATGATTTATGTGTCTTTCTGTAAGCAGACTGGTGCTACCAAACTCAAGTGAGCTGTGATTCACACTGCAAAGGTAAGCTGAGCATCTCACTGCTGCATAGTTTGCTTTGGGTCTAAAATTTGCTAAAATAATAACGGCCTAACAGTTGTTTTCCCGTGTTTTTGGCAGGACCAGAAAAGTGGTCGGAGGTGAATGATGACTGTAAGAAGCAAAGACAGTCTCCCATTAACATAGTGACCAGGAAAACAATGCTAGACTATCGACTCACTCCACTTGAATTTACTGGCTACCAGGAGGCTTTCAGCGGTGTACTGAAAAACAATGGACACTCAGGTAAGAAAGGGTTCTTGAAGAGTCTTTTTGGAAAGGTTATATCTAAATGCACCAGCTTACCAAAATTGCTTAGAATCTAATCTTTCTTGTTCTTATCGTTACGAATCCTAAATGTCTATAGCAGCAGTTATCTATAGAATGCGTAAAAGTTTTTTTGCACAGTTATACAGTTCATCTTTATGATAAAGAACCAGCTGTACATAGTTTTACTTTGTTTCTGTATAACACCAGAAAGGATTCTTCTACTGTTAGAAACTCTATTGTTTAGCTAAGACTGTAGTTATCTTTCAACTATGTTCTGAAAATCTCTGGTGAGACTAGATTTGATAGGCACTGTTCACATCCAAAATAATAATTAATAATAATAATAATAATAATAATAATAATTAGCTACTCAACCAAAATCTGTTCAACAAAGTGTCTCAAAATTTACAAGTAAAGTTGTGAACCTTTTTTCTTCGGTAAACTCTTGGAGAGACAAGGTTTTGTTCTGACAGCCACAGTGCAGTAATGTTAGCATGTGGCACAGATATTCACACTCCTTGCTCTCCCATGGCATGTAATTAAAGCAAGCACTGATCTTCTAGTGTAAGTGCTGATTCCAAATTGTTTGTAAGCAGCAGAGGACACATTTAATTCTGCTTTGAATCTGGTGAAAATGTATTGTAATGTTTTGAGAAAATGTATTGTTTTGAGAAAAATGTCATTCATGCAACTAATTCATTAAAGACTAAGGGAGTTCTTTCTGTGCCTCCAATGAAATGCTGTTGTTGGAAATGGCATGCCCACCTCCCCTGTCTGTGTATCAGGTTAAGTAGTCAGGTTTCACTAGCATGATCGGGTATTCTTGGATTTCCCTTAATATCTTTAAATCACACTTCAGATTTGTTTGTAGGGTAAAACACTTGCCTGATGGCCACAAAGTTGCAGGCTCAAATCCTCACTTTTATCATTGTGTCCTTGAGAAAGACACTTAACCCTCAGCTGCTCCAGGGGGACTGTTCCTGTAATTAATGATTTTAAGTCGCTCTGGATAAGGGCGTCTGCCAAAATGCTGTAAATGTTTGAGATTTGTTTAAAGGGCAAGTGCCTGTTTGCATCGTTTAAGGCTAAGATGAGAATGAGACTGCTTCACTCTGAGGGCAAGCCTGCTGTCTTGTTCATCTCCCACGGTGCCTTTTACAAACAAGTAACAGTAGTTACGTGATACATTATTCTTTATCTTTATTTATGTGGCCTGTTTTAATTTTCATGAAAATAATGGCCTACACAAGTACTTCAGTTTAGTAGGAGATCATTTTAGCCAGGTCCGAAAACCCATTGCCACAAAGGTCTTTGTTTATCAATCTCATAGAGATTATTAATGTTTCGAATCTGATTATACCAGATGATTGACCCTACCGTTGGAGATGTGCCTGGGGTCAGGTTTGTTGTGATCAGGTTTGTTTGTCTAGGGTTGCCATGAAGCTCTGGAATTAGGTAGAAAAGATGAAGTTCAAATTGAATGTGATCAAAATGAACAAACACTACAGTCCCAGGAGTCCCGGGAGGTTTGTTCCCCAGGTATGTAGAACTTGCGGTTATGCTTTGATAAACTAACAGACTTTTGACTGTCTTTAAGGGCAGTGAAGGTAAATGACATTTACAGCATTTAGCAGACACTTTTATCCAAGGCGACTTCCATTCCCTAACCACAGGGGACAGTCTCCCTGGAGGAACTTGGAGTTAAGGGTCTTGCTCAGGAACTCAGTGGTGGTCTGCTAAAGGTAGGATTAGAACCCATAACGTCTTGACCCAGAGGCAAGTATCCTACCCGCTAGGCCACCACCAACCGTAAAAATGACCCTCTAAATTAGCTGTAGATGATTACCCATCCTGGCAGATCAAGGCATTGTTAGACTTTTTTAGCGTGAGCACAACAAACAGTTTGGTGTACAAAATGCCACATTTTACATATAACATTATGCACTTGGACTGGACTGAATTCCAATGGCAATTTAGCTGACTTACTGAATAAAGAGTTGAATTTCTGTTCCATTGCTGACGTAAATAAAAGAACCTGCTTAAATCTTTCAAATTAAAAGTCACAACTGCAAGTGAGATAGCCAAGTAACTATCCAAATACTTACACTCCAGATACCAATTTAACAAACAAATACTTTGATATTGAATTATTCAGACCAGCCTTATTCTTCACTTACATTTGCAGGGAACTGTTCCTTGTAAATGTTCTACTTTACAAATAGAAAATGAACAGGATACAGCTCTGGAAAACAATGAGACCACTGCTAAAATTTTTCGTTTCTTCTGTTCACTTTTAAGCAAAATGGCAATAATTACCTTTGACGTACTTCTAGTAGTGTCTTGCCATCCAACTGGTCTCATTGTGAGAGGAGAGTGTTGATTACAGCAGCATTTTTATACTTTTCCTCATTAAATGAGCGTTTATTTAGGTGATCACCAATCAGTACCTCATAAAGCAGAATGAGGTGCTTGTGTAGGAATTTAACAGACACTGGCATGGAATGGTCGTCATACTCATAGAGATGCTGATTTCAAAATAAACTGCGGTGGTCTCAAATTTTTTCCAGAGCTGTATGTCATCTGTCTAAGGGTGCCCAAACATTTCCATAGGCCATTTGCATTATGTATATGAAGCTTTGGTGTCATGAAAGAAAGAAAGATACAGCACTTCTGGATCATTAGTTGCTCACAGACAAGGGCACAAGACTGCAAAGCTTTAGTCAGCAGACTGGAGAAGTTCCTTCAAGACCAGTACTATACAGATGACTAAAAGCTATGCAGTAATATAGCAAGCCTGCAGCAGTGTTGGAATAGAGACAACCACATGCAAGTAAAGCAGGGATCAGCTGGTCGCGGTGCCGACAAAGCACACTGTGAAACAGTACCCAGAAGGTACCCTTGCAGATGTAGGTCAAAGTAATCACTTTTGCAGTCCCATAGGAAGAGCAACCCATTCACACTGAAATCATAAGAAGTGTTTGAGAGGTACAGTCAAATCAGCCTGTTTAACTGAAGGGAAATAAGAATATTGGCACATTAAAAAAAATCATTATGATCATTTTGCAACATAAAACCACACAGACATTACAAATGGTTCTCATGGGATAAATAAAAACAAGAAAATAAATAGGACCAGGATTTTAGCCGGTTGTGTAGGAATTATACGCCAAGATTTCTTTCAGATCAGATCACGACATTGGTGAGTTACGCTGTAATCAAAATTCAGTATGTGCGCTTTCAGCTCTGTGCTTCTTGTCTCTTCTGCAGTGAAGGTGACAGTGCCTCACACGGCCACAGTGAGCGGGGGGAATCTAATAAACACCTACAAAGCTGTGCAGTTCCATCTCCACTGGGGAGAAGATGGCGGTCCCGGGTCTGAACATACCGTCGATGGAGAGCAGTACCCCATGGAGGTATCACATATCTTCCTATTTACCACAGCTGTTCCAATGGACTTAGAGGGGTCTGATCAAGCAGGGGAGCCAAACTGGAAATGTTATATCGATATAGTTATACATTATATATAAATGTTATATTTGTAGTTATATATTATTCAGTATGTCAGTTCACATAAGAACATAAAGAACAATGAAGCAATTAAGGATGCTAACAGTAATAGTATAGACTAGACTAGAATAGAATAGAATATCTTTGTCATTGCAATACATAGGAATGCACAGTGCAACCAGATAACATTTGCAGTTCTGTAGATGCTTATCTCTTGTAACTATAAGTACAAAATATATAAAGCAAATTACAAACAGTGTGATATTCAAGTGGAGACCAGTATTAGAGGAGAGTGTCAAATGTAGATTGTCAAATTAGCTTTACCAAAACAGACCAGTGTATGAGGAGATAGAATAAATAAATTACTAAGAACTTGCAGCGTGGCTGTGATAAACAAATAGAAATATAACTAGAACTAACAGTGCGGTATCAAAAATAGCAGCAGTCAGTATCAAGAATAAATAATGACATAGTAAACAGTACTGAACACCAAACATGTTGATATGTGACATTCACATTGCATCATTTTTTTTTTTTTTTTTTAGTTTTTGGGGTTTTCTGACCCTAATAGCTCATATTAGCTCATTTTGTTGGCGATGTCATATCAAAACTAATTTTTTTCTGGTGCTAAACAACAGCTTCACAGTACGTGAACATTTCATGATGAATGAACAAAAAGAAATAGCTGTTAAACATTTCATGTCATAATAACATATACCGATCAGCCATTACATTAAAGCCTAATATCGTCTAGGTCCTCTCAAGGCCTGCTGTTTTGGAGATGCTCAGACCCATTCATCTAGCCATCACCCCTGTCAAAATCTCTCAGATCCTCATGCTCGCCTATTTTTCTGCTTTCAAGACTTGATTCAAGATTCAAGATTCTTTATTTGTCACATGCATAGTTATACAAGTACAACATGCAGTGAAACGTACCCTGAACTGCTCCTTTTTTTGATTGTGCAAAAGTTAGTAAAATAAGTACAATTTTAAAATCAAAATCTAAAACACAGATCTAAAAGTAAAAAGTACAACTTAAACAAGGAACACAAGTTAAAGGTAAAATATGTAAGCAATTTTTTTTAATAAAGGTTATTTTTGTTATATGTTGTGTTCAACACATCAGCTTCAAAGACAGACTGCTAACTTGCTGACTAGTATATCCCATCCCTTGATAGATGCTATTGTAATAAGATGTAACTAGACTGCATTTCCGCAGAGAAAATGCAAAGTGAGGTTGCTCAAACTTAGTGTTAGCATTAGTGTTACCATTAGCGTTAGCATTAGCATTAACATTAGTATTAGCATAGATTTAGCATAGAATTAGCATTAACATTAGCATTAAAGTTAGCATTAGCATTGGCATTAACATTAGCATAGTATAAGTATAATATTAGCATAGCATTAGCATTATCATAGCATTTGCATAGCATTAGCATAACATAACATTAACATAACATTAGCATAGCATTAGCATTAATATTAGCATATCATTGGCATTAACATTAGCATAGCTTTAGCATTAACATTAGCATTAGCATTACCATTAGCATTACCATTAACATTACCATTACTGTTAGCATTAGCATAGCATTAGCATAGCTTTACCATTAACATTACCATAACATTACGTTAGCATTAACGTTAGTATATCATTAGCATACCATTAGCATAGCATTGGTGTGAGTGTGTATGTCCCAATACTTTTGCTCACATAGTTTTGTATGACAGCTCTGTCCCAATACTTTTGTCCATATTGTTCAGTTTAAACTTTGGGGGCGTGGCCTGAGGTATATAAAGTTTCGTATAAAGGTTTGGTCACTGTATGGAGCCTGAAAGTTTCTTCTTCTGAAAGTGCATTCATTTCAATGGCGTTAAAAATGAATGGAAGTGAATAGGGCAAAAAGGGATGAGCGAAAGAAAAGGAAAAAACGAGTGCAGGTCATCACCGACCGCGTTTGTGTTTCGGGGAAGCTGGCCTGAGGTGTCACATCAAGTTTGGTGGGTTTCAGACGAAGCGTGTCTGAGCAGGACTATCTGAAAGTTTGCCCAAAAGGGTGTCAATACTTCTGCAAATCGTTTTCGTGAAAAACGTGAATAACGAACGGACGACAAAACATATTAAAAAGCTGTGGACAAGCCCATAATTCCAGATCAGGCCCGACGTTTCAGAGTTGGTCTCGAGTAGCGTGCCAAAGAACGGGTGAGCGGAGGAATAATAAAACTTAAGAAGAACAATAGCCTTTGGCTGCTGTGTGCTTGAGCAAGCACACTAATACTGCTATTCACTTCACCTTGGTTAATGTTGTGGCTGATTGGGATACATTAAAGCTTTTTTCATCATTCTATTAAACGACCATTTGTAGACAGATTAGTTAGGGCAGTGACATTGTGCTGCTGCAAACAATATTTATCATTATTAGTAGGAGTATAACATGATACGATTCAACAATTTTGCAATCTCTGAATGTTTCAATGCATTGTTACGCCTTTAATAGCAATATTTCAATCTCTCATCAGCTGCATATTGTGCATATGAGGAACGATTTCAGCACTTTGGAAGAAGCACTGAAGGACCCAAGTGGAGTAGCAGTGCTGGGATTCTTCTATGAGGTATCACTGATCATTTAGCTTTTCATTTAAAGATAATGGGCTAACATATTTCACCGAGAGCATAATAGAATATTCAGCTGCCACACAAACAGAATCACTCAGTATTACTCAGTGAATTACCTAAGCTGGCTGATGTTCCTGAAATCAATGCACCTTCATGTTTAATGACAGGAATCGAAGAGTTCAAACAAAAAGTATGACGGATTCATCAGAGCTCTGAGAAATGTGGAAAGAACAAGTGAGTAATATTCAGCTTTTTTGTTTTTTATTATGGTGTACAGAGCTGTGCATTTTCTGCATCAAAGAAATAGGGAATGCATAGATTTTTTTTCCTTTTGTTCTAGATGCAAACACAACTGTTAGTGGTATCTCCCTGAGCAACCTCATACTCTCTGAGCACAACATGACCAAGTACTACCGTTACGAGGGCTCTTTGACCACCCCTCCCTGCACCGAAGCAGTGATTTGGACCGTGTTTGAAAATCCCATCCCACTCAGCAGAGAACAGGTGAAGATGCTTGCGAAGGAGGAAAACTGTTTACTTCATTCCACACTTTACACAGACAACCATTAAAACGTTTGTCATATTAATAATCATTCATGAGGCTTCATGGCCAGGTGTAAACATTTCATGACTAATGACAAACACCTAAATAAAAATTTATAAAGGCTGACAAATATCAGTTGTCAAAAAGACCATTTTGGATGTCATTTCATCTCAGAAAATGTTAAGACAACTGATGTTTGTTGGATTAAGCATTTAGAGATGTTTACAAATATTTATGTCAGTGATCAGTGCTGTTATATGTATTCAATGAACAGAATAATTATAATAGACCATAAAAACAATTAAAATATTATATTACCAAAACCAGCTTTATATGAATGTGTAAAATTGAATGCTCATGTCACCAATGGGTGCATCTTAAAGTAGCTAAATGCACTAATTTGAGTGGGTTAACTGGATATTTTCTGGTAGCATTTTATTGAAAACAGTTCTTCCAAAGGACAGTGTATTTCCATAATAACATTACATAATGCACAGCTCATACTTTCACATAGGTCAAGCTTCCATGTATGTAATAAAACAGCATGAGGATTCAGTCTAACACTGTCTGTCTGTCCCTTTGCACAGTTGTCAGCGTTCTCCTCCTTGAAGTTCCATGACGGTAGCGCAATGGTGAAGACGTACAGGCCAGTGCAGCAACGTGGGACGCGTGTGGTGTACCGGTCCGGAAGCGCGGTGGTTCTGGCCAGCGTCACTCTCCTCCTGGTGTGTGTTATGTCTGCTCTGGGTCTGTCCCAGCCCAACTAGGGTGGGCCAAAGCACCAGCCAAGGCCCAGCCAGCAGCACCACGCATGAACACAACGAGTTCTCATCGAGTCAAATAGCCAACAAAACAAAAGCCAACCAGGGGCAGCAGTCAACTGACACCTCTCAGCCTCTTTCGGAGATCATAGCACTTCGTTACTGTTGTTTTTGTTTCCTCTTTGGGGCTCCATAATAGAAATGAGACTTTATTTCTGAGTGCGGGGAAACGAACAATATGTGACATGGCAGTTTTTTTTGCATGGCTTCGTTGTAAAGAGGAACTGCATTCAAAAGCTATCAATACAAACCCAGCTAAGTCATCCTGCAGAGTGCCGGAGAGGTTAAGAATGCATGGCCTTTATCTGTATGAGGCACAGCCAAGTCAGGGGACTCTGTCTCTCACACACATACACACTAGTCAGCATGTGCCCATTCTTCCGTCACCGCAGTGCAGCTATATTTATAGTGCAGAGACATTTTCGTTCTACTATTTACAACATAGGACACACACACACACACACACACGCAAGACTAAGAAATGATGAACACCTTACCAGGCTGTTCTGAGTTTTAGTGTCGTCTCTGGACCCGGGTCTCAAGGGCGACTTAGTGATGCAGAGATGAAGGACAAGCACTGCTTCTTCTCTCTGCTGAGAACAGATGACAGTTAAGAAACTGGCACTAAAAAAGGTGAAAAATGTTCCAATCACACATACACACACATTACTACTGGTGAGCAAACTTTGAGATAAAAGACATACATATAATGAGAGAATAAATGTAAAAAATATGTAGTTATGCATTCTAAGTCCATGGTAATGTGATGTACACTGTTAATCCGTAACACCTATAATAGTGCTAAGATAAGAGACTGAAAAAAGTACAACCAGCAATTTTTCAATGAAGTACAAACAGCACCAGTCATGGTCTCTGTTCTCTCCTAGTTGGACTTCCAGCTTAGCATTAACATCTCCATGAATCTAGGTTGTATTACTAAGCATCAAAACCTTTTATCCTGTTAGTGAAACTGTTTTTTGTACACCTCTTCCGATGTAATGAGTTCTTTAGTTCAGATGAAGGGGCTGATTTATTTGTCCTGGTGTGATAGGAACGCATGACCTGTGTTCATGTTCTGCTTTCTTTGGGTCTCGGATGCACTAAATGTGAATTTATTGTGAGTATTTGGCCCGAATTCTAATCTCACTGCTAGCGGACACTTGGCGGAGAAAGGGCAAATAAGACCAAAACAGGAACAATGTATCAAGGCGCACATTATTATTATTATTATTATCTATTTTTTTAAACAGGTATTTTGTCTTTTTGTGCACGTTTAATGTATTATTGTTTGTCTGTTTTAACATAGAAGACACTATTCTGTTCTCTTGGTTATTTGTACTGATGTTTGAGCATTTTGGAATTCAATGTTGAAATCCATTGTTGAAGATTACTGGGCACATTGGAAATGTTTGTTTTCTGACTTACACTGAAGATTTGAACATGTTTCATATATACCTATATACATATATATATATATATATGTGATGTGATGCCAACTTTTAAAGCGATCGCAAATGATAATGAGAATGTGTTCAATAATAAACTACTGAATTGCCTTTTTACATCTTGTGTATTAGTAAGTAATATGGTGGGAATAGTGAATACTTCCTATTTACTTTGGCCTTCTAAGTGACTAGGTAACTGTACCTGTAGTAAAAGTCCCCCTTGTTCCATGAATCTCCATATATGCATGACCATGTTACCTCAAAGGTAACACTCTCAGATCGCATTCTCTATTTCGTCAGGGGTTTTGGGAAGATTTTCTACAGTATGTCTGTATAAACCTTAAAATAGTGACACAAGTCAGGCTGTAATCACTTCCTAATTGTTGTGTACTTGATGCTGCAGGCTGTATCTGGTTCTTTAAGGCGTTTTTAAGTCAGGTCATGGTTTGTAATATTTGCTAAAATTCACATTCCGGCAGCTGTGAATGTGTGCTTAGAGGGACAAAAAGTCTTCTCTCAGGCTTTGTAAATAGGAGAAAAAGAAATTAAATGGACCATCCAACATTCAGCCATTTGTTTCTACTAGTCTTATAACTTCTCATAACAAGATCCTTTGGGGATATTCATGAGAAACTAGGCTGAATGTGAACGGGAGCATAGACTTAATTGGGCGGGCCACAACACTTAATAAAAAATATTTCTAAAGTGGAGTTCATTAACCCTTCACAAAGTTGAAATGACTGAAAAACTCCAGTATTACTGTCCAAAGTTACTGTCCTTTGATGCATTTGGTGCAATTAAGCACACATCTAACTTAACTAAATTGAGCAATGTTCCTGAAGCATTCTTTTTGAAGGAATTCGGAAGGGATATTAAATAGGTTAGACAACCTATACAGCTTAAACCCTGAATATTTCACCACAATCCAGCACCAAACATTTATGGTGCAAGGCTTCATGGCGTGGCAAACAAATTATCCCTCAGTATTCTCGGTATACGATTACACCTGGCCACCATATCTACAGTCAAGCATTAGATAAAGGATTTTTATTTTCACCATTTATAGTACAAATGGCAAAACATGTCTTAGATCTAAATGGCAAATAATGCTGGCTTTAAAGGAATACTCCGTTTTTCAAACTAATCCCATGATTATGAAAATTTCATGAACAGACTAGAAAATGTACAAAAGGATTTAGAAAAAATATCTTTTTAGATTAAGTTGCACTGAAGATTAAGATAGTTTTTCTGTCACTGGAACGTAAAGTTTTTGGAGATACCAGTATTGTGACAATGATGATACTCTATTTGGACAAAAGTTGTGGAACACACCTTTTAATAACTGAATACAGGTGCCTTACTTCCAGTGAAGGGCAAACTTAATACTTCCGAATACCAAGACATTTTGGACAATGTCATGCTTCCAACTTTGTGGACACAGTTTGGGGAAGAACCTTTTCTATTCCAGCATGACTGTGCACCAGTGCACAAAGTAAGCTCCATAAAGACATTGCTCTACAGAATGAATGGGCACAAATTCCCACAGAAACTCCAAAATCTTGTGGAAAGCCTTCGAAGAAGAGTGGAAGCTGTTACAGCTGCAAAGTCTATGTATTTGAATACAATGTCATTAAAGTCCCTGTTCGTGCGATGGTCAGGCATCCCAATACTTTTGTCCATATAGTGTATCTTGTTTTCATGATATCTTACACGAAAAATGGAAGAACAGAAACAGAAAATAAAAAGGCCAACCGAAGGCTACTTTACATGAGAACCGAACATATCAAAGGCGACAGGGAGCTGAAAGAAGAACAGCATGAAGAGAAATGTTGACTTTATATTAGTTGAACAGGTCATTCCTCTGTATAGAGCATCTACTCATATCAATGTTCTGTGCTCTGGAGGAATCTGCATGGGTAAAAAACAACTAGTTAGAAGGGGCAGCTGGGAGTCTAGTGGTTAGGGCGTCCTAGGTTCAGTTCCCGAGACTGCTAAGCACTTGGTGAATGAGTTAATTTCAGAGGAAGAATTTCGTGGTGTTTACGTATGACAGAATAGTCACTTTCACATTTATGTGTGCTCTTGGCATGCTTTGTGACAAACGATTACAGCTCAGCAACACCTTTCGGATCTTTTAGTAATGCATATGTTTAGATGGTGAAGTTTTGATGGGACCACTGAAAAGAGGGGCAGTTTAAAACAATTTAACTTATTTGATGCCTGTATAAACCTTAAAATAGCGACACATATCAGGCTGTAATCACTTTCTGTTCGATGCTGCAGGCTGTATCTGGTTCTTAAAGCTGGGGTCATTGCTTTTTAAGTCAGGTCATGGTTTGTAGTTTTAATGGGAGCACTGAAAAGAAGGGCAGTTTAAAACAATTTAGCTCACTTGCACCAAAATCTGACTCTAAATTAGACTGTAGAAGCCTGTTCAGGCTGGAAAATTCTGGTTTCAGAATAAAACCTCATATCTCCAGAATAGCAACTCTTTGGGGTAAAAAAGACTTATTGTGAGTACACAAAAATGGACAAAAATGGAAATATGCTGTTTTTGCGCTGCTATCAGTGAGAGAACTAAATCTTAAACAATACACTAAATGCGGAGGGGCCAGGTTTGGAATCGGAAGTTAATTTATTTTTATTTTGGCTGACCTGGCTTTTTCATCCAAACTGTGTGAAATACCAACTAGCCTGCATATTTCATATCAGTGCATTAATTTATTTTGCAAAGTGTGAGTTTCAGGTAAACTGAAACGTCATTCTTTTTGCTGCCCGGTGCTGTTGGATAAAGGCCTTGCTTTGCTTTTTCTCCACGAAGAAGTGTTTTTTTAAAGCCGTGCCATTCTCTGCCATTGCACTGCAGCATTCACTCTTACTTGTGCCAAGCTAAAAGACGTCTGTGCCCTTTCTGGATGCCTACTGAATGAGTGGTCTGACGCATCTAAAACCGTCCACAGCTTTGGGAGTCTCTGGGAAGAAACAAAAACCCCCATCCCTCCTGGGGCCATACTGTTTCTTCCTTCCTCGACAGAAGTCAAAGGCTTTTTTGTGGCAAGAGGACAGCAAAGACATCAGGGGGCTTTGGGTACAAAGGCAGGTGCTGAGATACAAATCTCTCTTTCTCCGTCTCACTCTGGTCTCTCTCAGCTGTAGACCATGTGGGGCCAGCTCCGTGGTAATAGAAGGCCTGGATGCGCTCAAGCAGGATGGTCACTGCACGCTCAAAAGATTTAAGGGGGCACTCATCATTCTATTCCCGTGGACGCATCCGTGTCACATTCCACGTTGTCCACCTGTTGACTCACCTTTTGGTAGCATGGCCCCATGCAAAAGGACGGTCCTTCGGTCCTATTTAAAACCCCAGTCACATCTTTCCTTCCCATGACATGCCAATAAGATAACACCGAGCATAGAGCAAGGGGGACATCAGCAAGGAGCTGGCCACCCAGGGGTTTTCGAAAAAGACCAAGGACTTTTGTGCATTTATCCAAAACATGCTGTGTTTAAAGGTTCTCGTTCAGCTCTGATCTGGGGCCACTTTCCTCTACCAAATCTCTATTTGCAACAACTAAAATTTATACCAGCTTTAATGGAAAACTTCAGTGGTTTTCAACCTTATCAGAATCAGAATCACAAAACTTGATTGATTCTGGAGGAAACTGCTTATGTTCTGGACTGCACAGATACACAGAGACACAGAGGCAAGTACAGTATAAAAGATCAAGTCTAATAAATCCATAAAAAAATTGTACAAAAACCCAAATATGAAATGCGCTATACTATATACACAAATGCTAGGTATAAATACTATAGATAAATTAAGTAAATTACTAACAACACAAATGGTAGTTAGGAGCACGTTATTGCACGTAGTGTAGGTCAGTAGTATGTCAGTAATATTATTAGTATTATTAAATATGAAGTGGTGATATTCACATGGTAAGACTTTTGCACATAATAAGATATTACATGTCATGAAATGATTAGCACCCATTTATAAAACTTCATATGATACTGCACATAGTAAGACTGCTGCACATAATGAGATTTTGCACATAATGATGTTATAGCACCTGATAAGAACATTGTAAAATATTGCACATGGTAGACTATTGCACATCATGGCAAAATAGTAAAGAAAATAATGATATGCATAATCTGTCACATCAGAAGCATATGCCAATTACAACAGACAATAAGTTTGACTTCCTCTACCAAACCACTCAGTGATTCAAAACACATTTCCAATAGGCAACGACTGTGACAAGCAAACGGCACACTATCAGGGTAGCTTGATTTTTCATCCACAGGGTAAGTTGCAATGTTTTATCACTAAGCATGGGTACTTTAACTGCTTCAGACATTAACTCTTTCAAAAAGTAATATTTCGTTATCATAGTCAACAAGAAAAATTTGATATTGTTATGAACAAACAGCTCTAAAGGTGCTCTGTTAACACACTAACTTGACTTAAAGCAGGGATGCATCATAGACTTTTCGCCCAATCATTTTGAATATGCATGTGCATATTTATAACTAACTGTTTAAAGTACAAACATTCATGCAATACTGGGTATTTTGTACATAATGTGCAATCTGTGCAAAATGTGCAATACAAAATGTGCAATCTTGTCTTGCAATACAAAATGTCTTGCTTACTCTACATATATATATATGTATATTTGTACACATCATATTACTAAACTGTAATACTGTACTTTTTTAGACTGTATACTGAGTATACTGAGAATTTCTATATATTTTTTATA
>JBBPCX010059369.1:0-14262 GCA_037974365.1 Hydrocynus forskahlii | reverse complement strand
GTGTGTGTCTGTGTGTGTGTGTGTGTGTGTGTGTATGTCTCATTCCGCCTTAATAACACACACCACCTCAGTAACATATACTGACGTAATAACTCATGCCGCCTTAATGACTCATACTGACTGAATAACACATGCTAACTCAACAACACATACTGACTTAACAGCACACAATACATACTGCCTTAGTAACTCATACTACCTTAACTCATACTGCCTTAATAACTCATACTACCTTAACTCATACTGCCTTAATAACTCATACTGCCTTAATAACTCATACTGCCTTAATAACTCATACTGCCTTAATAACTCATACTGCCTTAACTCATGCCGCCATAATAACCCATACTGATTTAATGACACATACAGCTTCAATAACTCTTTACTGACTTAACACATACTGACTTAATAATACATACTGACTTCATAACTCATACAACCTTAATAACACATACTGACTTAATAACTGGGAAGAAGGTCAAAGTGGCCGAGGGACTTCAAGTCGCAATAATATTGTATCGTGGAACAGATCAAGTCAAAAATCAAAGTGAACTTTGTGATCACAGCTCTATTCATGTTGGCTCCAGATGTTACAGCATACAAAAAGACAAATAGATTATATACATCTAAATTAGATATAAATATCTAAACTCAAAACTACAAGTAAAAAATGTGCAGTTTGGTACAAGGTAATTTTTTACATCCACAAATTGTGGAAATGTTGCATCAGCAGTCAATTGGAAAGCAACAATACTGAAATGTAATTGGGTGCTTTATACAATCACTTTTCGGAACTTTCCACCTGACTGCTGATGCAACATTTCCACAGTTTAATAGATATAAAAAAATGACCTTGTACCAAACTGCACATTTTTTGTCTTTAGTTTATCATGTACCATTCCCTCCCGGACTGGACGGTATCGTTGTCCATAGTGTGGACTTTTTTCCCAGCTTTTTCTGTCTGTTACAGATCGGCTTCTTCAACCGGGTGCGTCCGCCTCAGGAGGACGGCACGGAGAAGGAGCAGCTGCAGCCTCAGGAGAACGGAGACAGAAACACTGAAGCCTGAGAGATCCCTCACCCTCCAACCCCCCACCCACGGACCCCCAGACTGCCCAGACCAGACACCAGCGAGCAGTCCAGACAACAGATCATCTCTGGATGATCACACATATACATATATGTGTATAGGATGTAAATCTGGAGTTTTACATCCTTACGTACCTGAAAACTTGAGTGTTTAATTTTTCACCGCTCTTCTGTGTAAAAGTCTGAGCCCCCCATGTGGAAGGTGTGTATGTGGACAGTGAAACTCTTTCTGCTGCAAAAACACACAATAACATCAAAATAAAAACAGACAGATCAGAAATCAGTAAAACAGCAGGTCTGTTTTTAAATAGTGAAAAGAATCAAAATCACTTCCAGATGAACAGACTGGCACTCAGAACATCACTCTTTACTGTATTAATGTTATTAATGGATTCATTCTAAAACAGTAATCAATTCTGATATAATAATTAGTTCTAATAAAACACACACTGCCCAGATAAAAAAACACAGCACATCACTCTTTACTGTATTAATGTTATTAATGGATTCATTCTAATACAGTAATCAATTCTGATATAATAATGAGTTCTAATAAAACACACACTGCCCAGATAAAAAAAAACACAGAACATCACTCTTTACTGTATTAATGTTATTAATGGATTAATTCTAATATTAGTGTCACTGCCCAGATAAACAGCTTTAACAGAGTTTCCTCAGGGGTCTCAGACTTTTACACGGCGCTGGATATTCAGTCAGAAGCCTGTTTGTAATTCACTTTATGTAAATGAGTATTAACGTGAGCTTGTGTGTATTAATCTGGACTGAGGTGTGAGTTACTGGGGCTGAGGTTCCCCTCCAGCTCCTGCTGGAACCCTTTAAGCTCCTGCAGCATCTCCCAGTCCTGCTCCTCCATGCTGAGGGGTAAACCTGGTCCTGGACTTCAGTGGAGGACCTTCATTAGGGGACCCTCAGTAGAGGATCTTTAGTGGAGGTTCTTCAGTGGAGGTTCTTTGCTAGAGGACCCTCAGTGGAGGATCTTCAGCTGAGGTTCTTCAGCAGAGGTTCTTCACTGGATGACCCTCAGTGGAGGACCTTCGTTGGAGGACCTTCAGTGGAGGATCTCTGCTCAGAAAGCTGAAGTCCAGGACTAGACATATTCCCTGTTCATGGCGAAAAAAAATTAAGCCAATAAGTGCAGTTCACCCAACCCGGTGTTGTGAGAAAAGCCGGTATATGAATTAAATAGATAGATAAATAAATAATCTTCCCACTAACCAGGCCTGTCAGTCACTGCTCTGATTTATCAGTGTAACATCATCGCATCACACCATCAGTGTTTATAGTGATAAAGAAAACAAACAGAACGTAGGCAAAGTCTGGAGATTCCAAAACTGCTATCCGGACAGAACCCACACTCCAAAATGAATATATAAATAAAAGTAATTTCTGGAATGATTTACTAATACTGTTAATATCTGGAATTAAATTTTTTTAATCCAAAATTCCAGAATAAATTTGTCGTAAATTAAAATCCAGAGTTTATAGTTCAGTTCTCTTTTACAGAATTTCTGATATCTGGAATAAATTGTTGGTTATTATAGTATATAATATATGAATATGAATACTGCAGATCATTCCGGACTTTTAAACGTCGGTTTAGTTTTTCGGTAAATTTAAAAGCATAATAAACTGAATTGGTGTTTATATTGTCAGGGTCAGCTGTCTGTCCTCAGGTGTGTGGACACCACGGTAATGGCAGTAAAAATCATTACAGTGAGTTTCCTGAGGGCCTCAGAAGCGGGTTCTGGTGATTGGAGAACCGACTGTTGTCCTGCTGTAACACACCCGATTGGACGGGGGCTGGACGGGGAAACCGGGGGGTGTTCAGGGACACGGGGGGCGAGACTGAGACCAGTTGCTCTACTGCACTGACTTTCAGCTGCTTCCAGCTTTCACTGACCACAGATCAGACTTACAGCAGAAACTGGTGCATTCACGGTGATTAACAGTAAAAACACAGAGATAAAACTACAGTAAAACCAGGTAAAACTATAGTTAACAGTTAAACCAGTTAAAACCAGGTGGAACTGCAGTAAAACCAGAAAAATCCAGCTGAAGTGTCAGATTCCAGCTGAAGTGCACTGCTGAAGTGTGTGTGTGTGTGTGTGTGAGACAGACAGAGAGTGAGTGTATGTGTGTGAAAGTGTGTGAACTGCAGTACTGTTATTTTCAGCAGTGTTTAAAGTGCTGAGTGTGTGTTTTGTAGGGACGCTGTGTTTTTAGAGGTACCTGATGATGATGATGATGATGATGATGATGATAATATATTAGTGTAATAATTTCACCTGTCTGAGCTGAAACAGTGTTTAAAGCCAAATTTAATGTCTGGAATCACTTTCTTAACTTTCTTCTTAATGAACTACTTTTCTAAGGTGTCCGTTATCTAGGTGTCCGTTATGAACTGACTTTGGGGGCTGAATTTCTGGGGAGTTTTTTATAATTTTTTTTTGTTTTGTTTTGGGTTTTTTTTTTCATATTTGTTTGGTTTCTTTTGGACATCAGCTTGCTTTTCCTTTTCTTCACATATTCACCCCCCGCACCTAAATTTGTGCCAGTCTGGTTGAATTTATATTTTCAAATTTATATTTTCTTAACAAATAATAATAAAAAAGATCTGAGATGCGGTTTGTGTACGTGAACGTGTTTTATAGAGAGGGAGTGTGGAGGCTGAGTATTTCACACATTCGACCTTTCAGAAATCTGCTCTAACAAGAAAACAAGAAAACAGATTTTAGTGGCTCTCAGATTTCTGTTGATGACGGAGGTATAAAGATAGAAAGAAGTGCAAAGTTACTGAATTTTTATAAATGTCATGTATTTTTATAAAGATATCTATAAGATTTATGATTTCACTCCAACAAAAATTGTACAGTGTTCTGTAAAAGCTGTAAAAGTTCACTTTTATTTCAAAGAAGGAAACGAAATATAATGGTAAACCTGCCGTTTTAACACAAAATGCGATCAGAAAAGTGAAAAAAACAAAAAAACAAGGCCAGAACTGCCTTCAATGCTGGATTTCTTTTGATGGTTTATTTTGTTGTAAATCCCACCTTTTAACCATTAAACCCTTTTTTTTTGTGTGTGTGTATCTGTGCGTTACTGTCTGTGTTGATTTACCCATATTGGGTTTCAACAAACAGCAGCTCTTCATCTTCATGAATTCTGATGTAATTAATATACTGCTCCATCACTCGTCTGATCGTTTTCTGCTCGTTTCAGGTTTAGAGGTTTGCTAGAACGTCACTTATGTCCGTAAACGTAAAGTAACCAAACATCATCCTGCAGCACGTCTGTTTATTTTAGGGAAAAACCGAAGCACAGCTGAATATTCTTACCCACAGTATCTCCCGCCCGCACCGCTTGTATTCAGCTAAATAATTAATTGATCATTGATAATTAATACTCTGGAGCCAATATGTCAGGTTGACTGTAATGATTTCCATAACTGAAATAAATGAATATATGATTTTCCTGACCAGCTCTGGTTTTGTGTGTGTGTGTGTGTGTGTGAGAGATACACTGTTATTCAGGTCATTACAATATATGAGCTCACCTGGATCATGTGACTTTTATGCAAAATTTAAAGGAAAAAAAATAGCAGTTTGTATACAGTTCAATCACTACCTGTAAATCAAACAATGCCCAACACCACTGGACCTGCTCTATGCTTTTCTATGCATTGTTCCCCTACTGAACACTATTAAGAATGCAGTTACATCAAATATCATCATAGAAGATTTTTCTCTATTTTGTCTCCATGTTGTCACATTTTTGCATCACAATCTTGGAGTTTTTTTTCAATGCATCGTTACACCCTTATTATTTTTTGGCCCATCAGGACCTGAATCTGATCTGAATATTTTAATTCAGACTACAGGCTGACTGAACTGAGCTGAAGAATAAAATGACACTTCAGCAGATATGAATATACTGCAACAACAGGTCTCGTCATATGAGTTTTTCATTTAATTCTTTAAAACAAAAAAGTCTGTATTTTATTTCCCAAATGTGTCACTGTGTTCTCTCATATAAACCAAACCTGCTTTCTGAATCTGTTTTGTTGGACAAAAAATAAACCATTAATAATTTTCATTAATAGTATATTTACTACATTTTTCTTGGCACTCTTCCAAAAAAATCCATATTTTCTCAATTTCAAAAGTGAAAAATTCCAAACTACATCATTAAAAATGAACCGATTTAGGTCTTTATTGCAAAAGTTAAAATCACACCTATAGTAAAATCATTTCTGTTTTACATGCTGTTGTACTTCAATGTGCATTCTTCCAAAAGCATGATAATCCATTCAGGAGGTCAGCTGCTGTTTATTAATGTATTATTGTGCATCAGTCAGCAAGAAGCTCAGGTCACTCCCAGGGTCATATTCGGTGGTCGGCTTCCCCCTTAAAAAGACCAGAAATAACTTCCTGAGGTGAACATTAGGACCAGAAACAACACTTGAGAACACTTTATTCTCCAGTACACCATGGGTCCATGAGCAGCACAGAAATTTTGATGTTTTTAGTAATGTTATGGATCAGTCTGAACATTAAAACTGCGTAATACTGTTGGTTCCCCTTGTGCCTCCAAAACAGCTCTTACCCATTGAGGTCTGGACCTCACAAGAACCTCTGAAGGTCTGTGGTTCTGCACCAGTAGATCCTTTAGGTCCATTAAGCTATTCCTTCTGTGAGTTGTTCCTCCATAGATCAGACTAGTTTGTCCCACAGAAGCTCGATCAGATTAAGATCTGAAGAATCTGGAGGCACCTTGAGCTCTTTGTGATGTTCCTCAAACGGTTCCTGAACAGTGTTTGCAGTGGGAGGGCATCCTGCTGAAAGAGGAACTGCCATTAGGAACAGCGTCTCCATGAAGGGCGGAACTTGATCTGTGTTTGTATCAAAGGAACGTCCACAATAACCTTTGACATCTAAACACTGCAGACCAAGTTCAGCCCTTCATGATGGTGGTGGTGGTGGCCTAGTGTGTAGGATACTTGCCTCGGGACCAAGAGGTCACGGGTTCGAATCCTGCCTTCAGCATACCACCACTGGGTTCCACTGGGGTCCTCCCAAGTTGCTCCAGGGAGACTGTCCCCTGTGGTTAGGGAATGGAAGTCGCTTTGGGTAAAAGCATCTGTTAAATGCCGTAAATGTCACAAAGACGCTGTCCCTAATGTTCCACTTTCAGCAGGAGGACCTCCAGCAGAACATCGCTCAGAACATTACACTGCCTCTACCATCAGCAGGAAAACAAGGCATGGACTGGAAGACTGGACCACTCCGTCAGGTCAGGTGTGCACAGTAAAACCCCCACATCCCTGCCAAGGACTGATGGGACAAAATGGCTGTCTGAATATCACCGAGTGCAAAACAATTCAGAGTCCAAATACCGGTGAGTGCAAGACCACAGAAAAAGTGTCTTGAGTCTGGACTGGAGTCCTACAGGCCTGAATTTGGGTTTGTCCAGGGGCATCAGCAAAGGCTCAGTGTGGCAGCAGATTTTGATTTTAAACAACCAGGAGCCTCACCTGATTCCACCTTGTCTCAGACTTTATACAGGTAATCAGGAGCTCCTGCTTGACTGGAATGAAAACCGGTCCTTTGTAGATAAGATCCGACTCCCTGCGTTTGGCTAATGAAATTAGAACATAATGCATGACATGTCCCTATCAGCAGGCTGATAAAGACGTGCTGGTTCAGCACTGCTTCAGATTCTGCTGTCTGAGGAGATTTTCACGGGTGAAAAATGCTCTCCAGCCTCACAGTGCTGATAAGGCATGAAGTCTTTGATCTCCACCCTTTGCTCTTTGGTGGTGGAGCTGCTTTCTTACCTTTTGAACAGTCTGGCCTTCGTGCTTCCCAGTAAAGTGGCTTTATTCCCCTCCACCAGTAGCATGGAGCCTTCCCTCAGACACTGCAAAACACAACCACCAGCTCATTTCCCCATGGAATTCTACCAATTTTCCACAGTAACTGAGTGGAAACCTCAGACTATTTTCATAATCTAATGTAAAACAAAGTGCAAGGTGCAACTAATGTTTATGGACAGGTCCAAATCTATTTTGCTATGTGGAAAAAATAGATTTGATGCCAGCAAAAGTAATAAAAAGTTTGCCACAATAATTAAGAGGGGTTTGTTTTTGGCATCACATGCAATAAACATGCATTTTGTTAAGAAATTCACAAAATGTTCTGACAAACACCCTCAATCTGGCCTGTTGATATACTTGCGTGTGTGTCGATTGGTCAAACAGCCCATCATCAATACATAATTCTGATAATGATTTTTTAATGACACGGTTTATTCTTAATTTTTCTGTTTTTTCATTAAACAGTATTTTTTTACAGTACTGAAAGAACCAGTTGTACTCTACAGCGTATATAAATGAAATCACCAAGAAACATTAGTGCACTTTGAGCAAGTACCTGTGTAACGAGCGTCAAGCACCTGCATGGTTCGGAAACACAGCGCTTAAAGGGGACATATTATGCAAAACTCACTTTTTGCATCCTTTTGTATTTCCATTTGTTTCTCTACTGCTCCTATAAACACTTCAAGCGTGAAAAAACATCCATCCGTTTTCTGTGAGTCAGTTGAAAGATTTTGGTGTCAGGAATCATGTGCTTCTACGAGCCATTTGGACACCTCCTCATTGTGACGTCAGAAAGGGGAAATTAGCATAGAACCACCCCTCACCTGTCAAGCCCCACCCACTAGATTAGTTGAAGATCCTCCATTTTTGTCTGCTGGTTTTATGAGCACGCATAAGACGTCGAGCACTACGGCTACAGGTAAAGGCAAGTCACTCATGAAGTGTTGTGTTCATCTCGCTCTGGGTCCAACTCGGGGTCCAGCATATAGGGCTGGATAGCGCCTCTGTTTCTCGTGTGTTAAACGCACAGCGTTAGCATGGGGTGTGTGGGGCGTAGCCAGCAACAGCTTTTTTGCATAAAAGGGACAGAGCCCTTAAACGGCTCATTTTGAAAGGGACTGAACCGGTCAAGAAAAAAGCTGGTGAGATCTCTTTATGTGAGAGAGATTTTGTGCAAAGAACTCCATGAACATGTTTTGTGTAGCCCACAGACCTATTATAACTAAAGTGAGTTTTGCATAATATGTCCCCTTTAAATATCGTTTTATAAAACACCACTGACTTTAGATTGTTTAATAAAATGTTTAAAATGTTTAATATGAAATGCTAGAAAACTCACAGAGTCAGAACTGTTCACAGTGGAGGTGAATGGAACCAGATGTCTGGTTATTCCATGTATTCCACTTCTTCCATGAAATGGTTATGGTTGCGCCACCTGATGCCCTTAATGTTGTTATACCAGAGTTTTGAGAAGCTTTTGATCCTACAGCTAAACTAATCTGACATTTACTGTTCAGACTTTGCTTTGTGTCTTTATGTTGGCATTAGAATCAGGTGCATATAAATGTGAGTTAGCCTATTCCTACCCACCGGTCAGTGTTCGTAGACCACTGGTTCTGTGGGAAGTTGTAAGGATCACAGTCGAGCCCAACTGCCTTAAATTTCAGCACAAAGTTGCTGTATCTCTACTAAAGACGACTCAGTTCTGTTGGGAAAGTGAGGTCACTGCAGACCCTCCATAAACCTGATGTAGCCCACATTGTTTTTCCTGCAGTGTTAAGAGTTAAGAGCTCATTTATTCCTCACTCACCAGAACACATGGTGTGTCGGGCTCCTCGTGATACTGGACAATCCGCTGCTCACGGGTCTCCTACAGAACCAGGACACCAGAAACATTCACTGGACACTCAATTCTTTCGAGAACCTGAATTTTCTTCTTCATTAAGAAGTTTAATTATGATAAACCATAATCATAACCATAATTATTAAAAAAAAAAAAATAAATTATTATTATTCTTTATTGTTTTTTGTATATGTTGTTGTACAGGGTGACACAGAAAAACGGGAACTTTTGGCAAACAAATAAAGATAGAAAACATTTTTATCGCGAAAGGATGCTGTCTACCATTCCACTCCTCCATTATTACTGAATGGCATGATTGTTTGCAGCTCACAATCCCCCTTCCGTAGTGCTGCCGACTGTACATGGCTGCCACTACGCACCTCAAAAGTTCCTGTTTTTCTGTGTCACCCTGTATTACTTGAGTTTTAGTGTCTTGTGCTCTATAAATAACACACTATGAAACAGATACTGATGGATTACATGATCAATTAACCGCACAAATTATTAATATGTTCCTAAAGAAATATGAGAACTTTTATTAACAATAATAATAATAGTAATAATAATAATAATAATAATTAATACTGTACTCAATTGTACTCAGCAATTTTTAAAAACCTAATGTTTGAATTGCTAATTTTTTTTATGGTATTTAATGTAATGATGATGTAATGATGTATGTTGTTGTGTGTTATGTTGTGTTTTATGTGTTATGCCATGTTATGACGTTAGGATATATACCGTTGTGTTGTTTTATGTTACTTTCTTTATCTTATGGGTGATACATTGTTGTGCTGTGTTATCTTAAACTGCACTAAAGCATGTGTTACTGAGCTCCAGTGTTTGTGTGTTAGATCAGAGAGAAGTGCTCGGCTGTACTGACCCCCATGTGCCTGCTGTGGGGGTCCGGGTCGAGGTAGTGGGGGTTGATGTTGAAGGGGACCAGGCCGATGGCGGAGAAGGTGGGGGGGTAAACGATGGGCATGTCATTAGTGGTGTTAATGCTGATGGTGGCTACGTTACTTCCTGCACTGGAGCCCATGTATGGCACACCATCCTATAAAACACACAGACAAATTAATAATAAACAAGGGTACCTCATGCACATTGTTTATATATATATATATATATATATATATATATATACAGTATATATTTACTTACTATATATTTACATTATTTACTTTACGCTGACAATTATTTTATCACTTGTTAACGCATGTTTTTAAAAAAAAAATTTGGGCATTTTTGGGCTGGTGGGCGGGGGCCAGGTGTCCCATTACTTTTGACCATATTATATTTACAAAAGTATTAGGACACTTGACCCTTACACCAACAGACACTTTAATGACACTGCATTCAGATACATAGACTTTAATATGGAGTTGGTCACACCATGCAGCTGCTATAATGCTCTGGACTCTGAGGGGAACATGTTTTTCTATAACAAACTAGATAAAAGGTGAATGCCCTGCAGTGGCAAATAGCTTTGGTTTTATATTTGATTTGATTACATTAATGTTTAAGTTGAGATTTACAGAAATATTTGAACTGTAACTGTGTAACTGTGTTAAAGAGAACACTGCTTATTAAAGCTACTTATTTGTTTAAAGTGTTTGCAAACCAAATGTTACTGCACTTTTGTTCATACAGCAGTACTTAAAAAATAAAAGTGCGCAATGCACTACTTTTTAATTCATTATTTAATTTTATGCATAACAATGCAATTTACCGCAGAAAACCATGCGATTGATCGCAATTAAAAATCTTAATTGCTGCACAGCATTGTATATATTTGAAAGTGTCAGCTGCCATAAAGCATGTTTTTGTCAATTCTGGTATATATTAATGTCTATGTAGGTTTACGTTACTTGTCATGAAAGTCTTATGAAGGTGTCATGTAGCCTCATGAACGATCATAACGACAATATTTATCCATAAACTTTTCTAGGCTGCCTGAGGCTGTTTTCACAACACTGTAGGAATCATAACAACTGCTTTGACTGATAAAATTTATCCCCAAATTTATCTTCACAGAGTCGCCCCCTGTTGGGTTAGCTGGGCAGGTGGATCCTGTTACTCAACACACTCACCTGAAGAACTCGCTTCCTAATCTCTGTCACCAGGTTGCTGTCGTAGAGAGTTTTTAGCAGCCGAAACGTGTTTCCACCACCTGACACAAAACGTTCATTTTAAATATTACAACTTCTTTCTTGATGTTAATTTTATTGGAACACTACTCTGAATTTTAATTTCATTCAAACTCCAGTCTGGATGTTAATTTATTAGAACATCATTCTAAATATTAACCGATAAAAATGCCCTCAGCTTTCCGAACAGCCTCCACCGGGTCTGCAGCCTCATGAACGCTGTCGACCTCATAGCCTGCAGGACACCAGACAGAGAGAAACAGAGAGAGAGAGAAGTAAAAGTGAGTGACCAGTGCCCAGCCCTTGTACTGATAGTTGAATAGTGAAGGAGAAAGTCGAACCCAAAGTCCTCAGCTTGTCTCTGGCAGTCTTGGTGTAGGCGTCCCGGTCATGAAGAGCATACGGAACAAACAGGATCCTCTTCACTTGCCTAAAATACACACACACACACACACCCACCTGTCATTAATTCATTATCATCTAAGACAGTTTAGGAGGTTTAGAGTCTCTCCTGCAATCCTAAAAACCTTCTATACAGATGCTGTTGAGAGCATCCTAACCATGGGCATCACTCCATGGTTTGGGAACTGCTCTGTCCAGGACCACAAAGTCCTGCAGTGTGATCAGAGCAGCAGAACGCTGCACCGGATCTGTTCTGCCATCCCAGCAGAACAGCTACATAAGACACAGTAGGACCAGAGCAATCTGGATCATCTAGGAGTCTCAACTATCTGCTCCACCTTCTGAACTCGGGCAAACACATCCATGGACTTCCAGGACTGAGAGACTCTAGAGGAGCTTTTATCTTCAGGTCATAAAACCAAGGTTTGCCTCACATTCACTCAACAGCAGCACTCATACCATAATGCTCCCCATTCCATAATACTGCACACACCATAATACTCCCCATGACAACCTTTTCTATTATTTCTATTATTTACACTTTCTGAGTGTTTCAGGGTGGGTTTGGTGTTTTGGAGGAACTACCTGAGTCAGAACTGTTCACAGTGGAGGTGAATGGAACCAGACATCAGCCTCTAAAATCTCCCTTACAGCAAGCTGAAAGCTGAAACTGATTCAGTTCAGATTTACTATTTTACCATCATCAACATCCATATAAACTATCAGAGACGCGTGGAGCTTCACTGGAGCTTCTACCATGAACCGTTTCACACCAAACACGCTCTGATTTTGTTCCCATCTCAAACTGGAAATTATGGTGGAATTTTGAAAAGTTGGTGGGATTTCTCTTTAAAGAAGCAGAATTCGTCACTGGAAGGTTTCTGTGCAGAACTTTATCCGCCTGAGCTGCACTTTTCATCTTTAAACATTAATTTACTAGAATTACATCAGATACAGACAACAGCATTTACTGCCCAGGGGTCGGTTAGACATCAGACTGTCAGGGAATCGATAAGTTGATCGATAAATTCATCTGCTGCACTCACTGGCCGAAGAAATGTTTGATCTGCTGCTGACAGTGCTCCAGATAGCCTCCTCCATGCAGGGTGGAGTTGGACACCAGCAGCAGTCTCCTCTTCATGCTGAACGATCTGAGGGAAGATCTGAGGAACCTGCAGGAGAACCTTCAGGGAAACTGTCCGCAGAACCTACAGGAGAACCTTAAGAAGAACTCTCAGCAGTGAAGTCTGCAGCACGTGACCTGAGGAAGGGCTGGACTTCTCTTTTTCCTTGACTGACCTTTAGATCCTGCAGGGGATCGGTCATGTTAATGAAGCACCTTTGTCCTGAGTGTGTTTGTGTGTGTCTGTCTGTCTGAGTGAGTGAGTATGAGTGTGAGTGTATAAGTAAGCGTTTGTGTCTTGTGAAATCAAAAAGGGTTTATAGGTCAGAGTGGTGTTGCAGCTTTATCAAACCTCACATTACAGCAGGAGGAGCCAGGAGCCACCAGGTCAGGGTTTTGCACACACACACACACACACACACACACACACACATATATATATATATATATATATATATAGAGAGAGAGAGAGAGAGAGAGAGAGATTCCACCTTTTATTGATAGAAAATAAAAATATATGTGTTTGTTGTTGTTGTTTTTCCTTACAAGTGTATTTTCTACCATATAAATAATGTATTTTTTTTTATTTTTAAAAATGATGCTGCGTTTTTACACAATAAAGTAAGTAGTGTTTTAGCTCCATGTTTGAGTTTATCAAACATCAAACATAATAATTGTCTGTTAAACAAAGATGACTAGTATATTGTTGATATATAAGGTAATTAAGGTGTAATTAATTCATTAAGGTGGAGTTAATGAATTTTAGAATGTTTCCTCGTGGTTTGCAACTTTGTGTCTTTTATTTTGTCAGCATCGCTTGTGCCCCGGATGTTGAGCGCGCACGTGTGTGAGTGTGTGTGGAGTTGTGTGGACTGATGGAGGACGCTGCTGTGCGCGCGCTGGTTCTGCAGCTGCATGATGTGCACGCGGTGAAGTTTGGAGAGTTTAAACTGAAGAGTGGACTGACCTCCCCCATCTACTTTGACCTGAGAGTGATCATCTCCCACCCAAAGCTCCTCACACAGGTACACACACACAGCGTATGTGCGTGTATGAGTGAGCGCAAGTGTGTGTAAATAAGTTCATGAGTCTGAGCAACTGTGATGAGTGTGTGAGGGAGTGAAAGAAATGGATACGTGTGTGAGGGAGTAAGAGAAACTGTGATGTGTATGTGAGGGAGTGAGAGAAACCGTGATGTGTGTTAGGGGGTGAGAGACACTGATGAGTGTGTGTGAGTTTCTCTCTTTCTGCTTGTATTTAGTTTGAAGGTGTTTGTCTCTGTCTCAGGTGTCCAATCTGCTGTACCGGTGTGCGGAAGAGGCCGGTGTGTGTTTTGACTGTGTGTGTGGGGTTCCGTACACGGCGCTGCCACTCGCCACCCTCATCTGCTCCACACACAACCGGCCCATGCTGATCCGCCGCAAAGAGGCCAAGGACTATGGTACACCTCCCCCCCTCCAAACACACACACACACACACATACACACACACACACCCCTAATACACCTCATACACACCCTTAATACACCTCCCACATACCCCTTATACACCTCCCGCACACACAAACACCTAGTGTAGGGGCGCTCCTTATGCTACATATTTGCTACATTTTTCTTAAAGGAAAAAACTGTAAATATTTTTTCTGGGTTGTTTTTCATTGAAGTGTTCAACTTCTCTGACTCTTTCTGCTGACGCCCCCTCGTCCCCCCTCTTGTGCCCCTTCCCTCCTCCTCTCCCCCCGCCTCCTGTTCCCCCC
>JBBPCX010059348.1:0-14263 GCA_037974365.1 Hydrocynus forskahlii | reverse complement strand
CTCCTCCCTCCCCGCCACCTCCTTGGTGTAGATGTATGTGGTGGGGTGACGCCCGGAGGGCGTCTTAGAGGGGGGGGCACTGTCACGGTTTGGGTTATTTCTGTTTTCTGTTTTTTTGTATTCTGGGTGTGTACTGGGTGACCAGTAGGGGTCACCCCTGTTCCTGGTTTGTGTTCTGATTTGATCATCTGTGTCATGTGTGCCTTGTGTCATGTCTGTCTGTTCATTGGTTGTTTCTGGTTTGAGTTCAGGTATATATTCTGCTTTGTGTTACTTTCTGGTTGTTGGGTCATTGTACGTCTAAACGTTGGAACGTCTTGTAATAAAGTTACATCGTGGAGTTGGCTTGTTGTAGTTTGTATGGCTTTGTGGTCTCGCCGGAGCTACAGAGCTCCCTCTGTCTGGTCCCTGGACCCCCCGCGCGACACATGAGGTTTTATTAAACACAAAACAAAAAAGAGGCACGAGGGTCAAATTCAAAACAAAGCCAAAACCTGACACAAATCAACGTAAGGGTGATTGTGAACAGACAATGAAAACTGAGACAGATAGACTATATATACTTCAGGAACAGTGACTACAGCAAGAGCTACGGTTTCAGGAACAGAGGCCACGGCGGGGGCCACGGTTTCAGGAACAGGGGCCACGGCAGGAGCCACGGGCTGGAACCTCTGCAGAGCTGCAAGCTAGAGCCTCTGCGGAGCTAACCCTAACCCACCCACACTTCTGTCTCCTCGAATATTCTACCTTACATTACTCATGTTATAAAAACCTCTGTGGAAGCAGGTAATGTTCCAATGGCCTTCAAATCAGCTGTGGTCACACCAACACTAAAAAAGACAAGCTCAACATCACTGATGTGACTACAGTAATTATTGTCTCCTTTCTCTCCAAAGTTTTGGAGTAACACACATTAATCTTCATGACCTAAACCAGTCTAGATTCAAAACAGCATGTTTCATGCTTCAGCCAAATCAGCTAAACTGTTTTTGTTTCTAATTCTGGTAGATCTTCCTGCAGCTTTTGATACTGTCAACCATCAGATCCTCCTGACCTCTACACCTCTGTCTACCATACGAAGACTCACCAGTGGTGTTCCACCAGTGGTGTTCCCCTGCTTCTTATACACTTGCTCTCTTGGTGATATTTCTTCACATTGGTTCTCTTACCATTGTTATGCTGACACTCATCTCATCCTCCCCTTTCCTCACGGTGACTCTCAGATTTCAGCCTGGATCTGAATGTCTGAATGACATTTCCTACGGCATGACAGAGCTTCACCTAAAGCTAAATCCCAGCAAAATGGTTCTCCTGTAGATCCCAGGAGCTGCATCCCCTAGACCTGACCTGATCATCACTGAAATTCTGTCATCACTCCCACATCAATTATATGAAATGCTGTCAACACTCCCACATCAAATCCATGAACCCTTGGATTTCTCTAAGATGAAGAGCTCTCATTCTCATCTCACATTAACAATTTATCCCGAACTTGCTGGAGCTTCTTCCTAAAATCAGGAGATTCATCCATTTCTCACCACTGACACCACTCAGATTCTCGTCCAGTCACTCATCATCTCTCTCTGAACTACTGTACTACTCACTCCTGACTGACCGTCCTGAACACTCTACAGATGATCTAGAACAGAGCAGCATGTCTGGTATTCAACACACCTGTCACATGCACCAGGTCACGTGACGTCATCAGGCATAAACTCAGAGCCGCCCTTCAACATCCTGAGAGTGAGGTGGAGGTCGACTCATGTCTGCATCACCTGAGACAGTTCCCCGGACCAGGACTCCAGAGTCCTCCAGTCCATCAGCCTCAACCTTTATCACCCCTACTGCAGCCTTCAGACCTCCACCTCCCTCAGAGGCCCACTCTACAGGAGCTGGGGAACCCATGCAGTTAGGACACACCTTCATGTAAGCGGCGGAGAAAGAGCGACAACAATGCAAAGGCCTCTGCACCTATTGTGCCCCTCCCAATCACCACCGAGCCATCTGTCCTCTTCTCCCGGGAAACGGTCAGACCAGGTGAATAGGAGGAGGAACTCACCTGGTCTGCTGGCTGCCACCTCCTGCCTACCATGGACTGTATCCAGCCTGACCCTCCAGGTACGTCTCCAAATGTGCTACCAACAGATTGTGACCACCGGGGGATCCACCCAGTTTTTTAATTATGCAGCCCAGTTGGGGATGGAACTTGAGGTGTTATCTCGGCCTGTTCCCATCACCACCGTTGACAGTCGGCCCCTTTCTCTTAGCCCCATCACTCAGCCCATCTCCATGATGATCGGTGAACACTCCGAAACTCTCTCCTTTCCCATCACCAGCCTCACCTCTCCACCCATCATCTTGGGTCACCCGAGGCTCGTTAAACACAACCCCCTCTTCTCCTGGGCCAATCACAAAGTTAACCAATGGGGGCCGACCTGTCAGGAGCTCTGTCTCCAGGCAAAGGCCGAGACGTGCTCTGTGGAGTCCAAGGCCCCCGATGTCAACCTGGAGACCCTTCCCGTCCCATACCATGATCTGGCGGGGGTCGTCAGTAAACGTTGAGCCATCCGTTTACCTCCCCATTATGACCTGGCTATTGACCTCTTGCCCGGCACGGTACTGCCCCATGGTCATCTGTTCTCTCTCTCAGTGGGGGAACAGAAGGCCATGGAGGAGTATATCATTGAGGGTCTTCACCACGGAACTATTAGACCATCTTTTGACCCCACGGCCACGGGATTCTTCTTCGTAAAGAAAAAAGATGGGGGTCTCCGTCCTTGTGTTGATTTTCGGGGGCTTAACCAGATCACCATCAAGAACCCTCATCCACTTCCCCTCACTAACACCGCCTTGGACGCCCTTTCTGGTGCCAACTACTTCACCAAGCTGGACCTACGGAGCGCCTACAACCTGGTCCACATCAGAGAGGGTGATGAGGGGAAGACGGCATTCATAACCCCCACTGGACATTACGAGACCCTGGTGATGCTGTTTGATTTATGCAACAGTCCAGCGACCTTCCAATGGTTTATCAATGATGTGTTATGCGACATGCTGGGTAGGTGGTGCTTTGCTTACCTTGATGACATCCTCATCTATTCTAAGACCTTAGATGAGCATATCCAGCATGTTAGAGCAGTCCTCAAGAAGTTGCTGGCCCATTAGTTGTTCTGCAAGTTGGAGAAATGTGCTTTCCACCAGCACACCACCACATTCCTTGGCTTTGTTATCTCCTCTCAGGGTGTGGCTATGGATCCCTAGAAGCTGGAGGCTGTGCGTTCTTGGCCTATACCCTCTCAAACAGCTGCAATGTTTTCTGGGGTTCGTCAATTTCTATCAGCGATTTATCTGGGGCTTCAGTTCAACTGCAGCACCTCTAACTGCCCTCACCAAACCCTCTCGAAGACCCAACACCCTCGACCCTCCAGCTACTCAAGCCTTCAAATCTCTCTGCCATCTATTTACCACTGCACCCATCCTTCTCCATCAGGATCCCTGCTACTTCTCCACACGACGATACGGTGTAGGGGACCGTGAGTTGTTGGCCATCAAGTGGGCTCTAGAGAAATGGCGTCACTGGCTCCAGGGTGGCGGTGACCCATTCACAATCTGGACGGACTATCAGAACCTTGTCACCATTCAACAAGCCAAGCAGCTCAACCCCAGGCAGGTGCAGAGGGCTCTCTTCTTTGAGCAATTTAATTTCCACATTTCGTACCATCCGTGGTCTAAGAACATCAAGGCAGATGCTCTCTCTCCCGACAACACCAGGCGGAGAGTCCCTGGACGGACCCCACACCTGTCCTGCCACCTCAACTCATCCTGGCAGCCCTCCGGTGGGGGTTGGAAGGCTGAGTCTGCCAGGGGCACACCTTGGACCATCCTCCTACCAACACCCCGCCTGGACGACTGTATGTTCCTACTGGTATGTACCAAGAAGTCCTTCAATGAGCCCACTCCTCAGCCATTGCCGTCCACCCAGGTACCTCCAGAACCTTCAGTCTCCTCCAATGGGCCCTCTGGTGGTCCAGTATGGCCACCAACACCAAGGCTTTAGTCCAAGCCTGTTCAGTATGTGCCTGGGCCAAATTTACTAATCAATTTACTCCTGGTGAGCTTCAACGTCTCCCCGTACCTCATCGCCCATGGTCTCATATAGCTCTCGACTTCATCACCGGCCTACCAGATTCTTCCGGGAAGAACACCTTCCTCTCTATAGTCACCGCCAGCCTATCCTCTGGATATCACCCCCAGACTAATGGTCGGATGGAGCGGACCACCCAGCAGTTGGAGCGCTTCCTCAGATGTTTGGTGGCGGATCATCAGCACTCTTGGGCTCGCTACCTCATTTGGACAGAACTCTCCCATAATCTCCTCACCTCCTCAGCCACCGGACTCAGCCCATTTGAGGTGTGTAACATTTTCCAGCCTCTGGTATTTGAACACCATGAGCTGGAGGTTTATGTACCATCAGCCCAGCAGTTGTTTAGCAGTTCCTGATGGCTCTGGAACCAAGCTCGCAGCACCATCCAATGGGCCAGCACCCACTACACCCAGTAGCATCGCCGTCGTCACCCTCCGGGACAGTTGTACCATGTTGGTGACAGGGTCTTTCCACCTGTAACATCCATTTCCACACTGAGTCCAAGAAGCTGGCACCCCATGTCATCGGCCCGTACAAAATAACGCATTGCATCAACCCTGTCACCTTCCGGCTCCAGCTGCCTGCTCTCTCCGGATCCACCCAGTTTGTCACATGTCTCAGTTCAAACCTGTGTTCTTTTCTCCTCTGTGTCCCCAGGATCCTGCTCCTCCTCCACCTCGGATCATTGATGGTGGTCCTGCTTACACTGTCTAGGGAATCCTTGATTCGCTATGCCGTGGTCATGGCACCCAGTATCTTGTCGACTGGGAAGGCTATGGAAGAACGGTCTTGGGTTCCGGGCCATTTCATCTTGGATCCCTCGACCCCGTCGTCGGGCATCATCTCAGCCGGGTCCATCTGGTGATGTTACTGTCTCATGCACCAGGTTACATGACGTCATCAGGCACCAGAAGTGACTCGTGTTCAATGTATATAAACAGGAAGTAGGAATCTCTTCACTGAGCACTGAGGAGAACATCTACACCTTGATGTCATAATCTCAGTTTTCTTTTTGTGTGATCAGAGAGCCCCGTCTCACGAGTTTTCGTGAAGCCATCACAATATACAATCTACTAAAAATGTGCTGCGATCACACTTTTGGCCTTTTTTTCAGCGCTAACTGGTGACTAAGGGACAGTAGGAGAGAAATAATGAGTTGATTCTTTATCGTTTTTGTTTGCAAAGCAGTTGAACCAGGTTCATAGGCTGTGAGACAGGGAAAGTCCCTAACCCTGACCCTAACCCTAACCCTAACAGTCACCAGTTAGCGCAGATACTGGCGGTGTTACTCACTGCTCATTAAAATACATATGGTAGTAAAGCGTTGTCCTAGCATGAAAAAGGAAGCATTGTTTTGGCACAAAAAAGGCCTAAAGCATGATCGCAGCACGTTTTTGAATAGATTTTATGTCGTGATGGTTGCACGAAAAGTCGTGAGATCAGGTTGGATCAGATAGGTCCCTGGTGGAGGACTAACTTCTTCCCTGGAGATTTTAGTTTTCATGCAGGTCTTATGTGAAAGTCTGGGATTACTGTTTACACAACACTCATGAACATCTGTCTGGATATGAGTGCCGCCAAATGCTGTAAATGTAAATTGGATGGAAGGAAGGATGGCCTAACTACCTTGTAATATCCGACCATTTGATTTCTTCAGTTTCTTCACTGACTGTGGAACATCAGCCTCTATGACTCCACAAGAGAACACATCCACGACAGAACAGAGGCAGTTTTCTTCAGTTTCACGTCTTCAGAAGCTCATTCAGATGAGTGTGTGTGTGTGTCAGTGTGTGTGTGTGTGTGTGTGTGTTTGTGTGTGTGAATGTGTGTGTGTACTTACTGTAGGAGTGGAGGAGACACTGTATGTGTCTGATGGTGGTGGAATTTGTGTCCCGGAGGCACAGCAGAGGAGAACAGAGAGGGTCAGAAACACACTGACCTTCACCCTGGCCTTCACCATGACATTCACCATGTCTGAGTATTGAAGAGAAAACACAACTTAACTAATTTTAACACACACACACACACACACTCACTCCCCTTACTTTAACACGGATCAGCAGTCACGATTCAGTAGATCGCAGATTTTTTCTGAGAACCGAACTAATAGTTCCCCGCACTAATGTGGAAACTGCAGATATCCTCCACATTTTTTTTTGCTTTTGTGACACCCAGGCCTCATCCGCCACACCCCCTCATCCTCGTGCTGGGTTGCTAAGCACTGCGCCCAAACATAAACAACCAACGCGAGGATGAGGGGGTGTGGTGGCCAGGCCCGACATCACAGCTATTTTCGTGACATTATATCATTTTTCATGCATTTTAGTGCTAAATTATTTAGAAAAATATAATTTACTAATTTTGTAACATAAATATTAATGTAAATTCAGTTACATTTCCATTTAAAAAATAACTATGAATGTTTTGGTGGTGTCAAGAGAAACACAAAGAAAGCACATCTTGGGATGGTGAAATACCATTGTATTCAGAGGCAGGAGGTTTGAAAGAAGCCAAGCCAATTTCTCCTTGCTGCTGATTGGCTGCTGCCCTTTGACGCGGCAGCAGTCCAGAATTTCCCTGGTGGAGCGTCTCAAGTGTTCTCGTGTTTTTTGTTTTGTTCTTCTTAAAGCCTGTATCACGTGTTTGCATGAATTACAGTACAGTCTGTACGGGGTAATATCGGTATTTTACATTCTAGCACTGTGAGACAGCAGTTCAGTGTAAAATGGTATAGTACAAATACGGATCTACATTTACCTTGTCTTTAAGGCAGGGGTGTCCAAACTTTTTGCAAAGAGGGCCAAATTTGATAAAAAGAATATGCCCGGGGGCCAATAGTTCCTTCTGACATTTTTTAACCACAAATGTTACGTGAAAATACACACTGTTATAAAACAATTTTCATTGTCACAATTACACAATGTAACCAACTATAAATCACTCAGGCAGACGTGAACAACTCTGAAAACACCATTCTGCCTTTCGTTCTTATCTGGAGAGTCAGATAACATTGATACCTTAAATTTCCATGAGTTTGATAAATCTTTGCCTCATGAACATTTTAAACAGGAGTTATAAGTAATGTGAAGTGGTCTGTTATCATTAAAGTTTAAATAGTTTAAATAGTTCGTGTCAGACATACAGGTGCATAACATCAACAGTTGTAACCAAATCTTATTCAAGAGTTTAATAAAATAAGTGTTATAAGTCCAAGTTCATTAGTGTGATTTAGGCTTTTCACTGTTAATAGTGACAGATGTTACCATTCAAAACACTCAATTTCAAATTGATCAAGGAACAGGTAACTTGCTGACACTAATTCTTTGCAGTCGCCATGGCAGAAATGAGGAGGGTTTGCGGCATGAATGCAGAGCCTAGATAGCATTAGAATCACCGTGTGGTGAAAGAAGGAATTACATTTTTAAAGTTTTATGATTTGTTCATTCTGACAGAGCTAGCGAGCCATTACTAACACATTATAAGACCGAAGCTGTGGGCCATAAGAAATCTGATGGTGGGCCGTGATTGGCCCAGGCCTGCTTTAAGGGTAATGTATTAAGCTGAGTTTAAAATTAAATTAAAGTATTTTGGGAGTATATTTAGGGTTTATACTATAATTTTTTTACCACAGCACAACATCGCGTTTTTTCACTATACATGGGTGCTCCTGGAACATAATACACAGGTGCTCTTGGAACGGTGCTCTTTACTGTATATATATGAGAGTGAGAGAGAAGAGAGACAGAGAGAGACTGAGACAGAGAGACAGAAATGAGATTTCATCATACATTAAAATTATTTGAAAAGCTGCAGTAATTCAGTTTTCTTGTGTTTAACAGGTATGAAGTCACTAGGTCAGCTTGTGCTGAATGTGCTCTAAACATGTAAAGTGGAGAAAAGGGTCATGAATTGTGAATAAATTTTGGGTAAAAGTAATGAAAAACAATACACAGTTTAGCAAACAGGGGAAGCTGTTGTGCTCAGTGTGTGAAAAGTTTTGAAAAAGTGGTTTGAGTTTAGGAAACGTGATTTAACTTTCATGTTCATTATAGTATGTGTATGTGTATGTGTGTGTGTATATATATGTGTTTTTGTGTGTTTTTGTGTGTGTGTTTTTTTGGGTGTGTGTGTGTGTATCCATGTGTCCTATGTATTTGAATGTGGAGTCGGGGTGTTTTTGTTTGGGAAAAGTGATTTAGCAGTTGGGAAAAGTTTCATATTCATTATTGTATGTTTATCTATGTGTGTGTTTGTGGGTGTGTGTATGTGTGTGTGTGTGTGTGTCCATGTGTCCGATGTCTCTGACAGAGGATTCTCACAGATCTGTACATTTGCACACATTTCACCTCTGCTCACATAATTGACATTATTAGAGATCATTCTTAGATATTTTATACTGTTTTTTTACACTGGTGTATTTGGTTGAAGCTGCCAGTTAAAAGGAAATTCAGTAAAACCTGTAACATTATTTTTCTTCATTACTTTTATTCATGAACAGAATAAAAAAAGTGTGTGAACTAAACATGTAAATGTAGATTAATTTAGAGAAGCATCACTAAATGATAATAACAACAACAACAATAACAATAATAATCATAGTAATAATAACAATAACTATTCATATTATAACAACTGACTGGAATTGTGTGGAAAAGAATGAGCGGAACTTTCGCTTCTGTTTTCTGAATTAAAGTTGGTGGGTTTTTTTAGATAATTCTATGTTTAAATAAATATTTTTAGCTAAATTATTTATTTTATAAAATATTTTTGTTTTTGTCACTCACCTTTTCCTGCTGCATAAAAACTACAGAACCATCTTCATCCACCGCTCAGATATGAGTTTGTATGTGTGTGTGTGTGTGTGTGTGTGTGTGTGTGTGTGTGTGTGTGTGTGTGAGTATTACTAAAACAGCAGGAAATTAAAACACACTGGCCGAGCAAGTTTAAACATTCTTCTGTTGAATTTCTGCTTCCTGGTTCTTCACATGCACACACAGACACACACACACACGCATCTATACACACATCTACACACTCAAACAGATGCAGACACACACACAAACACACACATGCACACATACACACAAATCTATACACTCACACAAACACACACATACATATACACACACCCACACAAACACAGACAAACACAGACACACACACAGGAATCTTGATATGTGTAAAGCTTTATTTTGTATAAATGTTACTGTAAGGCTGTGAAATGGTTTCGTTCTGAACATGAAGGTCAGAGTTAAGAAAGGTGATTTTATCTATTTGTGCTCATGACTGATCCGCATACCACAGCCAGAGGAATGTGTGTGTGTGTGTGACTCATGATCTCATCTGTTATAATCATTCATTCATTTTCTGTCATTTACTGAAACCGGGATAAGGTGGTATCAGGCTGAGGAGGACAGTCCAGATGCTCCTTTCCCAGCCCTGTCCATTAGCTAATCATGGAGGATCCATGATGGGGGATTTCCAGCCTTCCTGCAGAGGAAAGGAAACAAATTTCTGCCGCTTGCTTTTGAGAACCAGCTTGACTTGTGGGACGTACAGACCATATACCATACACGTACATTTTACCAGAAATATGATGATGTCAAAAACAAGTGCAGGGAGTCCTAACATCTGAAACACACAGTAACAATGAAGCAGGTGTGTGTTAAGTAATGCTTTATTTAGAAGCATTCCCACTTTGTCTCACACACACACACACACACACACACACAAGCAGCTTCATACTAAGCTATCTATAAAACTATAAAAATAATCTTGTACAGAAGAAAACATAAAAAGACTTTATTTCACACCAAGTCGTCAAAAACTGCTAAAGGAGATTTCAACCTATTTTTGTTTTACGTGAACAAAAGGGGTTCAGAGTGGGTTCGGTGGTTCTGTAGAAACTCACCAAGTCAGAGCTGGTCACAGAGGAGGTTAATGGAACCAGACGTCTACCTCTAAAAGCTTCCTCATAGAAAGTTATTCCAGCTTTTGGTCCTAAAACTAAAACCATTCATGGTAGAGGAATACATGCAGGGTGTCGTGAGGCCAAATAGGCCCCAAAGAAAAGTGATTAAGTTCAGATTCTCCACTATTTTACCATCATCACCATCCATATAAACACTCAAAAACACGTGGAGCTTCACTGGGGGTCAATAAAACGGCTGTATTTGTGTCGGATTCCATTCACCTCCACTGTAAAGAAATCAGAGGTTTCACAGGGTTCAAAGGCAAACTTGTTTGAAGAGTTGAGTGAGTGGGTGAGTGAAAGAGTGAGAGAGGGAGTGGGTAAGTTCCGTCCTGTTCCCAGACAAAAATAACAACCAGAGGATTCCTGTTATTCCACACACAGCGTCTTGTCTGTAAAGCACATTCCTCACCAGCGCCACCAGAGTCCTGGAGGATCAAAAACACACCAAGCTTTAACCAGTGAGAGAGAGAGGGTGTGTGTGTGTGTGTGTGTGTGTGTGAGTGAGTGTGTGTGTATGTATATGTGTGCGTTCACACTGACTATTCATGCTTCAGCCTTCAGTAAAAACTTCAGCAGCTGCTGAGTTTCCCCCAGCTGTGTGCACTCTGTCCACACCATTCTTGCACTGTGGAAACAGAACAGGGGATCAGTTTCAAGAGAGAACTCAGCAGAACTCTGTAATGGTTCTGTACTGGTTCAGGAAGGAATACAAAGAGAGTGCTCCTAAATAAATAATAACAGAAACAGAAAAATGTCTTAAGATAGGAGTTTTTGTTCCGACAATGATGGTTAACAACTTTCTGTAGCCCTTTGGTTTAGTGTGAGGAGAAACATCAGAAACATCAGCTGTTTGTCATGTCCTGTCAGCGGCCACTAGAGGCCGTCCTTTTCTGTTCTTTGTTTGGGGTTTTGGGGCTTTTATTTTGAAGTGGTCATAGGTTTTCATGGCACAGCTGGGTGTTATCAGGGTTTAGTGTTTGTTCACTGGTTGTGGGATTTGGGTTTTATGTATTTAAAGGGTTTGTGTTCATGTTGAGGTTGTTGGTCAACCGTCACATGTGCTGCTTTGTGTTTGCATTTCTCCGGTCTCCTTTTGTTCCTGGTTTGAGTTTTGGTTTTCTGGCCCTCGAGCCTGTTCGGTTTTCTGTTTAAATAACGAAATTTAAAATTAATGTCTGCCTATGCGCTTGCCCTCATTTGGGAGAAAGGGAAAGACATGACAGATTGACTGACCATCCAAAATGGGCAGCAGACAAGGTGAGAGTGGGATGCGGGCCCAAGGAGGAAGAGTGGCTCCTGGCAGAGCTCTCCACGCTCTCCCAGGAGTTGATAGCGCGAGACATGGCTGCTTACCATGAAGCCAACCGGCCAGCCCCTAAGCCAGCGAGGAGGAAGCGGGCAGAGAAGCCTGCCTTGAGCACACCGGCGAAGGTTCCGGTCACAAGGGATAGAGTCCCTAAAGCTCTTCCGGGGCTACGCAGCCCATCTCGCCGCTCCTGGAGACCACGGTCCTGAGCGATGAAGCGGCCATGGTCCAAAGCCAACCCGGCGAGTCAGAGAGACAAGCCGCCGAGTCAGAGAACCAGGCCGCCGCACCACAGAGCCAAGCCGCTGCATCGCAGAGCCATGTCGCTGTGGAGACCGTAGCAGAGCCGAGGCTCCAGCATCCCGTGTCAGCGCCAAGGCTCCAGCCTCCTGTGCCAGCGCCAAGACGGCTCCAGCCTCCCGTACCAGCGCCAAGACAGCTACCACTTCCCATGCCAGCCCCGCAACGGCTCCTAGTAGGTGCCCTAGAGCGGTTAGGTGCTCTAGAGGGGGGAGCTAGCGTAGCAGAGACACCGGAGGGGATGGCTAGCGTAGCAGAGGCCCCGGAGGGGGTGGCTAGCATTGCAGAGGCCCCGGAGGGAGTAGCTAGCATAGCAGAGACCCAAGAAGGAGTAGCTAGCATAGCAGAGGCCCCGGAGGGAATAGCTAGCGTAGCAGAGGCCCCAGAGGGGATAGCTAACGTAGCAGAGGCACTAGAGGGGATGGCTAGCGCAGCAGAGGTTAGCAGTGGCTCAGAGGCCATAGAGGGGGTTAGCAATGGCTCAGAGGCCCTAAAAGGGGTTAGCAGTGGCTCAGACGCCCGAGAGGGGGGTAGCAGTGGCTCAGAGGCCCTAGAAGGAGTTACCAGTGGCTCAAAGGCCATAAAAGGGGTTAGCAGTGGCTCAGATGCCCTAGAGGGGGTTAGCAGTGGCTCAAAGGCCCTAGAGGGGGTTAGCAGTGGCTCAGAGGCCCTACAGGGGGTTAGCAGTGGCTCAGAGGCCCAAGAGGGAGGTAGGAGAAAAACCCCAGACCTGGGACCTGGACCCCCCAAGAGCTCTGGGATTTCGCCCTATCGGGGAGTGGAATCAACTGAATATATTAGGGGGTATACTGGGGTCTTGGAGGGCTCCAGAGGATCTTCCCGAAGGGGGCTCAGCTTAGGAGGCCATGGAGGATCTCCCGGAGGGGGCTCGGTCCTGGGGGCCATGGAGTAGCTCCCCGGAAGGAGTTCGATCCCTGAGGGAGCTTGGCCCTGAAGGACACAGAGGAGCTCCACGGAGGGAGCTTGGTGCTGGAGGACACTGAGGGGCTCCACGGAAGGAGCTTGGTCCCGGAGGACACTGAGGGGCTCCAAGGAGGGAGCTCAGTCCACGAGGACAGTGAGGGGTCCCCATAGGGGGCTCCGCCCACGAGGACAGTGAGGAGCTCCCCAGAGGGGGCTACACCCATTGGAACATGGACTCTCAAAGGGGAGCGTCCCATGGGGACCACCCAGACCACCCTTAGTATGAGTCACAGGTGGGTGTTATCAGGGTTTAGTGTTTGTGTTTGTTCACTGGTTGTGGGATTTGGGTTTTATGTATTTAAAGGATTTGTGTTCATGTTGAGGTTGTTGGTCAACCATCACACATGCTGCTTTGTGTTTGCATTTCTCCGGTCTCCTTTTGTTCCTGGTTTGAGTTTTGGTATTTTCTGACCCTCAAGCCTGTTTGGTTTTCTGTTTAAATAAAGAAAGTTAAAATGAATGTCTGCCTATGCGCCTGCCTTATTTGGGAGAAAGGGGAAAATGTGACACAGATATTAGTGATATTTGTGACACTAGGGACATTAGTGATAGTAGTGATGGTGACATGAGTGAAATTAGTGATAATGACATTAGTGATATTAGTGGGATTTAACAGTCAAGGACAACACTTTAAAGTGTCCTGAATCCGTGTAAGGACAGTGAGTGGACAGTGGAGGGACAGCAGAGGGACAGTGGAGGGACTGTGGAAGGACAGTGTAGGGACAGTGAGTCGACAGTGGAGGGACAGCAGAGAGATAGTGGAGGGATTGTGGAGGGACAGTGAAGGGTATGTGGAGGGGTAGTGAAGGGACAGTGAAAGGACAGTGGAGGAACTGTGGAGGGACAGTGGAGGGTCAAAAAAGACACCAACCAAGCCTGAACAACAGCAGGTGTTGGATTAAAGTGAAAATTTGGTTGATACTTTATACTTTATATTGTTGTTCTACTTATAACAGTTTAACTGGTCTGTTTGTGTTAATATGTACATTACAGTGGGAACAAAACATTTGCTAATTTATTTTTATTCTTTACATAAATTGGAAGACTAAGTAGTCTTTAGCACTGCCAGTTTGAATGAATGGACCAATAGAAACAAATTTAGTTTTGTTTATTTAAAATTTTTTTGATCATTAGGCCATGTTTACACGTACACGGGTATTTCTGAAAACTGAGTTTTTTAATGCATTTTGGCCTTTCGTCCACACGCAAACTGTCAGAATGCAAGGAGAGGGAAGGGGAGGACGCACACAGCAGATGAGGTACAATTCAGGTTTTTAATACAACAGAAACACGAAACCGAAAACAAACCAAAATCCCGGCTCGAGGAAACAAAACAAGACGGGACACTGCAGAGCCGTGCTCCCCAACAGAACAAAACAACAAAAACAGGAACTGCTGGCTAGAGCTTCCGAGCTCACACGGCCAGGAACGTGGGACCAGGCTGGGGTGCAGGACGTGCTACCCCTCAAGGAAAAACAGGGGGAACACGGGCCTGAAAGACAAAAACGAGAAACAGTGAATCCACAGACACGGACAACCAGGAACGAGAAACAGG